>CAUYRH010034399.1:0-38771 GCA_963574655.1 Perodicticus potto
TATAAATGTCTTCATATAGTAATTAAAAGGCCATGAAGGCTATGTTAAATAGTTCAATGAAAATATTTCAGATTGTATATGAAGTCAGCACATTGTGCCCCATGATTGCACCAATGTACACAATTATGATTTAATAAAAATTAAAAAAAAATAAAAAATAAAAAAATAAAATAAAATCTATAACTTCCTAAATATGTTGTTTCTTTTTCATTATTTTTTTTAAATGTTGCTTTGTTTTTCATTCTTTTTGCTTTCTGGTATGAAATTTGAAAACCCTGTTCCTGAAACTATCTTTACTTAAACATAACTTAATCTTGAGTTTACTCCAATTCATAAACTTGAAAAGTTAGTTCTCATTTTTTTTCACAAAACTAAAGCCAAATAAATGTAAAGACTTAAAAATTTACTTTAACTTACTAAAATTAATATTATGAATATTCTCCCTGTTTTAATGCTGAAAATATAACAATTGACATGAATTACAGATTAATTTCCCTTGTCACCTACACTATGCCAATTTTTTAGTTATAAAGTCCTAAGCACACAATTTATCATGCATTTATTTTACAGATGCATCCTCTTTTAATAGCAAAGATGTAGGTTTAGATAAAAAAATCTTCTTAGAAGAAGGAAATGGTCTAGATATACTAAAAATATTATGCTTCTGGCATTCAACCTATTCTGATAAATTTTGTCTTAACCTACATAGCATAGGCATGTTGTTGAGCTATGCTGATATCTTTATGGATTAAAATACCAGACACAAATTCTAAGCTAAATATAGCTTATGGAAGTTTTTCATCAGGCCCCAGTACTCTTTAGGACTGAAATACTATTAATATTATATGTGCCATGTAGAATTACCACTTTGAAATTGAAATTGAAGAAAATGGTCTTTTTTTACTTGGCGTTTATAACAGATTCCTTAGTAGTTAATGTCACTCCTACAGTTTATTTCCTATATATTTCCTTCTGTTTTATTGAAGCTGTCTTTCCAGTTTAGTTAGTAGTGTCCAATAACATCATGTGCTGTGGATGAGAGCCATGCACTTTTCCATCTTCATCTCACTAAACTCTACAGACTGCCTATCTTCAGATACAGTAAACTTCTCCTGAGTAATTACGCAATTAACAACTAAACAGTAGTGTTTAAAATGAGAAAGAAATATTATGGGTTGATATGTAGGGCACTAATTGCTTAGAAATACTCTGAGCCTTTCAAATGAAACTACTACACCCATAAAATTCGAGCCTACAACTTGTGGCCCTGAATTTCTCCATTCAATTTATAATGGCACCGACAGTCTTGGTCTCAGGCCATTAACTCTTCCTAGGATGGAATTAATCCCCAGGAAATGTCCTCTGACTCAACTCCTACTGATGAAATGTAGGCAGAGTTCTTGGAGACACACACACACACACACATTCTCTCTTTCTCTCTCTCTCCCTCTCTCTCTCTCTCTCTCTCACCCACACCCACACACACACAAGCCAGACACACATGGTGAGTCCAGAACCTGAGAAATATCAAAGCTGGAAAGGCTTTCTTTTTTCTTCTCTGACAAAGCAATCAGAAGCACCTCACCTAAGGCTTCACTACCCTGTCAGTCACTACCTGCCTATTACTCTCAAATTAACAAAACAAAACAAAATAACAAACATTTCATAAAAAGGCAGTTTTAGGAAATGGAGTACTTGAGAAGATTTATTGTAAAATCTATAACTAAAAATAATCTATACTATAGTTATACCTTCTTTGTCCACAGATCAACATATAATAATCTATCACATGTTTATTAGAGGGATGGATAGATGGATGAATGGGTGAATGAACAGGCTAACTGAAGGACAAATGTTTGATGAATATATCTGGCATCCATGTGGTAAAGAAAGACAGAGTCCAATCAAAACATGATAATACTAAAACATTTCCTATACTTAATTAAAATATTTCAAAAATCCTAAAATATTTCACCTATTTATTATTACTGGGAAAATTTAAAAATTTTTAAGTCCACTTAAAGTTCCTCACCAAAATGCTACATAAGCTTCCATAAAATAGAAACATTTCAAAGGAAAATTATTATTTTCCTAAATAATTGCATTGTAAATCTCACAGATTTGTGAAAAAATAAAACACAAAATCTGGACAGAATGTATAATCAAAATATTAAACCTCTAACATAAAATTATATTAAAGCTTCCTTTGTCCACAATATTAAAAGATTTTTGTTAAACATTAAAAATTCTCAAATTATCAATAACTGATATTATATACTTTTTTCCTCCTTCCAGTAACCTTGGGGCATGCCTACCAAGCAGATCAACTTTTCAGGCTGCTGTTTATCTTCATAAACTCTTAAGACTTTCTGTTTTATTCATTACCTTCCCAAAGTTAAGTAATTTTAATTATGAAGTCATTCATTATTAATCAATTCTTCTATACCTGCCTGCTAATTTGCTCTTCCTGGGAATTTTTAAATTATAAAATGTCATAATTTTGAATTAATAATCAAGGTGATTTCTTTTAAATATATTTATAAAACCTAAATATAACAACTACTAACATACTGATATTATCTTTAGAGGGTTTTTTACGTGCTGGTTTTCAATATATTGTTAATTCTTTTGGACATTAAAACTTTTCAAGTACAGGCAACATAGATTCCACTTCCCTTCTGTATGTGTATCCATGTGATGTAAGTCTACACACATGTGTATGCACACATCTATCATCCATAACTTATAACAATATATATCCCATCTTATTTGGTTTTCCTTTCTAAGTAGACCACAGTGCTCTGCTTATTTTAATGGTGAAAGATATAAATTTTTCTCACCTGCCCTTTAAACTACTTTGAGAAAATGCAAAGTCAGCAAACCTAAATTTAGCAATTACCTTGTAGCTGACAGGGCCTTCTGATGATGTGGGAATCATTCTCAGGCTTGCTGGATTCCTGCCAGATTGTGTCATTCACAGTTTTTCCTTCTAAAGTGAAGCAGAAGATTAGTTAGCAGAATTTACAGTAACGCCTGTCTGAGAAGTGTAAGAAATCTGAAACTAAAACAAATTCAGCACACAGGTGTAACTTGGTAAATGGTATCTTAAAAAATTTCTGTGACCTGTCCCAGGGAGTTCCAGTCTCTCATACACCCTAGATGTCCAGTGGGCTGCCCATTTATTTCCATGAACTACTTAGGTACCCACACATATATGGTAGAATAAGTGATGCTCGAGTGACTCTTGATAGCTTTATGATTATTCTTTGAAATCGTTACCTTGAAGGCATAACCACTTATTTTTATGTCTAAGTAAAAGTATCCCCACCTTTCACATTGCCTATCATTTTGAACAAGATGAGTAAGTGCATAGACAGAGCACTGAAATGTGATAGTTTCAAAAAACTGTAAGATTCTTGAGTGTAAGGACCTCAATTTGCATAGCTCTGACTTCTTGACTCCTAAAGCAGGCCCTAGATGTGTAAGAAAATAAAAGGCATCAAATGAAGAATTGTAATTACCTCTAATCACCTACCCAAGATTAATCATTCTACGTGCTGTATCATACATTGAGAAAACACTTAAATAAGGCAACAAAAACTGAGCATGGACTTTAACAGAGCATGCTGTGTTGCTTTTGAAGTCAGTTTGCTCTTGTGTTTTGATTATAGAAAATGCAGTTGATTAGCAAGAATTATGTCAGGATGAAAACACATGTAGTTTTGTATGCACGAACAGAATAGACTGCTCCAAGAATTGATCTAGATGGAGAATCATGTTTTGCCTTACTTTCTTTTAATTAGGACTATGAGCTATTCAAAGCAGGTTTGATATTCAAAATATTTAACAACTAGTGCTTATAAGACCCTGAGTAATGAGATAGACCCAGAACCTACAGATACCACTGCTGGAAGAGAGTAAAACCTGACAAAATGCAGATATCCTTGGAGGATGTATCACCGAAAATTATTACCTTGGTCAGATAAGCTCTTCAGAGCCTGCCTGGAAACTGGTTTTAACAAAAGAAGGAAATGGAGATGAATACCTGACTCCTGAGCTCTGCTTGGGGGAAGGCAAGGAGACCAGGTGCACGTTGCATAAAAAATGAATTCTTGACTGGATAGTCCTGATGTTTTACCATTGTGAATGCTTTACAATTACTGACTCACTATATTCTACAAAGGAAGAAGAGAGATGATCTATCGACTTTCTAAACATAATTATTAGAATTTGATTTTTTTTACTTTAGAATTAAAACATCGCTCAAAGCAATTGCCTTAATTATTACTGTGAATGTTATATCACAAAAACGAAGGCGAAATCTGGTATATGAAATGCTATGGACATCTTTTGTAACAAAACAATTTTCATCGTGTTTTTTATTTGCTCTGAGATTCATAGGTCTGAAAAGATTTCTAACAGGTCACCTTGACCATAGACTAGCCAAGCTAAATGTGGAGAGCTAGAAGATAATCAGCCAACAAACCACCAAAGAGAATTCTTCTTTTCGAATATAAAAGGAAATTATTCCGAATAAATTGATGATTTCTTTGTCTTAGCCTTTTAAAAATTATCATAGAACCACATTTCTTTTCTTAATTTCTTCTATAGAGTTCAAAGACAGTATGATTTGACTTTCCTTAATCACTTATGGTTGTTTTATAGCCAGAGCAGTAGAAAAGTACTCTCGGAGAAACAGAACACATCATTTACAGGAGTGACCTTAAGAATCACTAACCAAATATTTTATTTTCTGACACAAATCTCCGGAATGACCTAGAAAAACAAAAGAAACAGTTATTTATGTCCAGATATAATAAGAAATATTTTAATCAAATGGAAATTAGAATGTGTGCGATGCTTTCGAGAGTAAAAGTAAATTGTACCTCGAAATGAAGACTACCTTCAATCTTGAATTTTCCTAACCCTAAATGGTAGATTACAGTTAATCCAAGTACAATCTTGGTCTGGAAAATTCCATGCAATATGGAGAAACTAATATTCATAAACCCTGAATAAAGAATGTGGCATTTTTGCACGAATATACCTCAGGGAAACCAAATAATGAATAAGGGAAAGTTCTTTTCCAGATAATTCTTTTTTAATAAATACAGAAAGAAGGATGCAGATTGAACATACTCATTATACAATTCCTAATAAAGCAGTGGACCTGGGAAATAATCGCCAATTGCTGCCAAAGCCATCAGTTGGAAGGCTGATGGCTGATCTGTGCCGGAGTGTTCCGCCTGATGTCATCTGAGCCCACTGAGCAATATCACCACCACAAAAATACACAGTGACCGGATTTACAGCTCACAGCACAAAGCAACAGGAGGCACGTGGTCACTGCAGACCTACTTTTAAATATATATATTTGAATCTTATCCCTCTTTGTATATACATGTATTTGAATCCTATCACTCCTTGAGATTAACCTAAACATTTACAGGAAATACAGCAGGTAGAAGAACATGTTTGTAAAAATCACAAGGATTCAGTCAGCCAAATTTGAAAATCATGGGGGGTTGTTTAGGACGCACACCACAGATTCTTCAACAAACAAACGAAGAGACATGTAAATTGTGAGACGTGCACTGAATGCGTTGTATGGAGCTCTTTGATTTCAATAAACCAACTCAGAAAAATCCCTTGAAGCTATCGCAGGAATTTTACAATTAACTTTGTATCATGTCATTTTTCTTATTTTGTTCTAGTGCTGTAATAATATCATGATTATGCTTTTTTTAAAAAAAAGAGTTCTTTTTTGTAATAATGTATACTGAAGCATGGAATTATACATCTGGCATCTGCTTTATTAAAGAAACAATGGGAATAGGGTGGGGGGAGTAGAATGGGTAGAGATAAAGTAAGATTGACCATAGGTTGAGACTTACCCTAGTTTGGCTCTGTGAACTCATCATTACTGTTTCCTCTGTATGACTGAAAATTCCCATAATAAAATGTCTTTAAACAGAATGGGACTCTGCTGATCCACCATGCTAGTCAATTTACACATGTGGTGAGCAACGATGTTCCCTACATATAATTATCTTTATTACATGAATAGCTTAATTGTTTCCCACTATTGATATTGATAGCCATTAAATTAAAGTTCATCCTTTTTTATAAACTTAGAGTTATAAGTAAAATCCTGCATATATAAGGTTTCTTCTTTTCTTAGCCATTTTGGGGGTTTGTTTTTAATTTTTTAATGCAAAGTGCTTGGGACATCCCTTGGCATATAGAAAGCATTTTACAAAAGCTATTTATAATATTACAAAGTATGAAGGAGGTGTTTAATAACATGAGATGTTATTCCTTTCTGGGGAATAGTAGGCCAAAAAAAAAAAAATTGAGGAACCCAAAGGGGTTTTCGATTTTATTGTAATTGGGTGGATCTGAGGAGCAACCTAATTGATTCGCTTTATCTCGTAAACATAATCTGAGCGACATCAGGCACTTTCTCTTCAATTCATCCTGCTTCTGTCCTTCCATGTTTTGGAATCCTCTAATTTGTGAACGCATAAATCAAGCCCACCGCTACAATTTTGTTTAAGCATTTGTCATGGAATTCATGAATTATTTATCTATGGAAAGAATAAACAGCCTCTTAGGTGGGGCCGTAAGACTGAGAAGGGCCCTGCCCAAGCCCCGTTTTCACCCCAGCTCACGCTTGCAAGGCCAGTGCAGTATTTCAAGTAGTTAAGTGTGGCTAAAATACAGCTCCCCCTACCTGGAAGATGCCCTGCGCTGTTATTCATTGAATTACCTCCTTTCTATGAATGTGCTTTATATCCTTAACCGGAAGAAGAGTTTGAGCAGGGAAGAAGAAAGAATACGAAAAGCAGAGTGCCGAGTGAAGATAAAGCAGGGGCTGCGGAGAAATTGGACACCCAGGAAAAACTTCATGTCATTCACAGCTTGGCCTCAGACCAATTCAGGGTGCAAGGAAACTATTTTCCTGTGGCACCAGCAGCCAGACTGGAACTTTCCACATAAACCAGCTTCCTGCCCCCTGTGTATTTCCTGCTCGTTAGTTAAAATCTCATTACCTGATGCAACATGTGTATGTCACGTCCTCCTGCAGCTGGATGCGCTGAATGTAAAGCCCAGCCTGACCTAAATAACCCAAACCTCTTTGCAAACACATTTTGATGTGGATTAGAAAAATTCTTCAGAAGATTTATAGGTCACCGATAGAAATATGTTTTATGTAGGCTCCCACTTTAATCTGAGCCTAGTTTAAACACATGTTTCTTCTTCTGAAAATTTAATTTTCACGTTCCTGTCTACAGGAATGTCACAACGCAGATTTCCTACGCATCAGCATAAACAGAGAAATGGTAGCAGAGTGATACACACTCAGATTCGTACATGACAGTGTTTTTAAAAAGTGCTCTGGCAGGAAGCCCACTAAAATACTCATATTCAACAGTGTAGAACTAAGAGAACATAAAGTTTACAAAGTAAATGTGACTTACTTTCTCTTTTTTGGTCTCGCATTCTCCAAATTAGAAACTTCCTGTAAAATAAAAATGAAAAATAAAATAACAAAACAAAACTACTCCAGGATATCAGAAAGAGAAACCAAGTATAGATCACCTTTGAGTATAATCCAAGTGCGGTTCATTTTGCCCTTTTCCTAGAAAAATGACTGATGTATTCCCCTATTGTATTTTAGTTGTGTGTCATAGAATCGTGGCTTAAGTTTTTATTTCTTCTTTTCTCTATGTAACTTCGAGAAATAAAGTATGCTTCCTTTATTAACCAGAGTTTATGCCTTATTTTAAGCCCTTACCACTTAAGGTAAACACGTCTTTTACATAAAAACATGCAATGAAATCCTCACAATCGCAAACTCCCATACCTCATCAACGCACCAAATTCAAGGGCAGAGATACCCACCGAGGAGGGTACGTTAATTACATTATGTACTTTCTTTTGAGAAAGATGGAAAGTAGCCTATCCCAATAGCCTGAGGGTGTTGAAATTCATCTCTGATTCATCTGACGTTTTTCTTTAGAGTGACTGACTGTTGTATAAAATCCCTTGGGCATTTGGGAGAAGAATATGTCACCACGTCTTTCAACATTCTTGAAGTAACTCAAACAGCCGCCAGGTACCATTGAGAACCCTTCAGATCGCCATCATTCATCCACTCCTTCATTCAGAAAACATGCACTAACACTACACATCTACTACATGATAAACAACAGATCATGTTCTGGAGAGGTTTGTTTGTTTAATATGGTAAGAATTTATGTGTAAGAGAAATTTTTGACCATATTTCACTTAAGGATAGAAACACACAAATGCTAAAGGTAGGAGGAATGGTGAATGAAAATAAAAATTAAAAAAAGGGAAGCTGGTTTTATTATTCAAATGGTTAATACTATCAATCTGACCACAGTCAAATCCAAGATAACCTCCTCTCTATCTAGTGATGGAGTGCGCCATTTCTATAATCCTTCCTCATTTTATTTGTGACAAGATTTAACTGTCAGAGAAAAATTTGAATTTCCTATTTTCTCAGTTATTGAGCAGAGGTTCAATGAAATCCCAGGTGCCCAAACAATCAGTTCCTGAACTTGACAAACAAGTTTTGCCAAGTTTGAAACGCCACAGATCCACCAGAGGACTAGAGGATACTGTGGATAAGTGGGGAAGGGGGTTGGGGGGACAGTGACAAGAGCTGAGACATAAGCAATGTCATTAATAGGCCTTTGAGGAGTAAATCGCCAGACTGACGATCTCTTCCATTCTCCGTGTTTTCTCATCATGTGTTCTAAGAGTACCTAATCTCTGTTCAAAGTCTTTTTATGAAATTATAATATTTAGGTCTTGGACCAGATGTTTCTAAACCATAGACCAGAAACTAATTATGTTCCTTTCCCCACAATCAGTAGCCATACACATTTAACTAACCTTGGGACAGTCATCAGGAGAAAGGATGGCCAACCATCTCTGTGGTGATGTGTCCCTGTCATAAATATTTGGAACTTGCTAGGAACATGCAGGCTCCAATGTTCACACTATCTATGCAGTCTGAGCCAAATGTGTCTCAATAGTCAGAATCCATTATCCTGAATTGTATTAATTTGTAATATGGGTGTAGATAGATCTGGGATTATGAATCTTTCACTCTTCAGAGTAGGTCCCACTTTCTGTGAGAATAGAGAGAAACGGTGTTTGGTGCAGAGTTAGCCAGCACAAAAGATAGATGTGCAATAAGAAAGATGGGAAATATTAGGTACTTTTTGTACTTTTAATCATCCAAGTTACAGTATATTTTAATCAATTTATTATATCAATATTTCACGTATTTGCTACCAAAGAAATTAGTTGCAAACGGTTCACAAAATTTAAGTGTAAGTGTTTGAATTAGGGGAAAGAGAGAATTACTCAGTACAGCCTTCTGTTTCACCCAAGTTAAGGCTTTGTTAATACTTAAGGTCAGGTGCTGGACCCACAGGAAGCTGGTAAAGTACTTGAGATTGCTGATTTTGGCGAAAGTCACACAATTAGCTTCTGGATTGAGGTTTGGAGACATCTGTACCAAAACTGAAAGAATGTCATAAGACTGTGGATAGAGATTGGTTATTTTTAGAATGTACATTGTTATAACATACTCTAGGGACTATCCACTTTCTTCTGTTTCGCTGAAATTGGAGTCATTGAAATTTTTCTTATAATAGATCGGTTTAGGTTTGGGAATCTTTTGTTAATTAACTTTCTTGTAGTGAATACTTTGGAAACATTTTTGAGCTAAAATTTCTTTTTAATTCAGGGAGGATAGCCAGAAAAAGTAAGATCTAAGAGAACATAAGCCTTCTCCAGGGGTCCCCAAGGATACACCTGTGAGCTCCTTCCCACAGTGACTCAGCTCTTAGGTACTTGTAGAAACTTAACTTCCTGGGACCTGGAAACCAACACTTGTCTTGGTTCTGCAAAAGCCATAGTCCATTTCTCCAGCTTGATTCAAACTGACCAATGAGAAAGGTACCCATAGGCTGGAACTTTTTGACTGGGGATAAAAAGGAGAAGACTGAGCCAGTCAGGGAGTACGGCCATCTTGAATTCTTCCGTGCTGTTGCTCTGCTAGCTAAAATAAAGCCTTTCCTCTTTTAAACACAGCATTTGGGTGTTTGTTCTCTCCATTAGGCCTCATCTTCCTGAAACATAATCACTATTAAGATGAAAGAGTTAATGTGATTCTAGGACAATACTGCTTCCTCAAGGATGGAGAGAGCCAAGCATGTTGAATGAGTGTTTGAAGTGTGATTATATGAGGACACGGGATTACTAAAACGGGCCAGCATCGACTTAATGAGAATAAAAGGTCTGTTCCCTGGGTGCTGCCTAGTGGCAGATTACCATTGAACTGGTTAAGCAATTTTTAGTACTGCTCCAACCAGACTCAATGGAGCTGTGGAGAATGTAAACAGTCTCTCAGAACTGATTACTGCTTACATAAGTGGACCGTCACATATTTTGGAGTTCAGACCCTGGGTTGTTATTCCTAGAAGGGGCAAGTCAAAGGAAGACTACATATACCTTCATTGTTAGAAATACAGCTGTGTGTGCACGTGTGTGTGTATGTATGTGCGTGTTATATTTAAAACTGCAAAGGAAAGACACCATTTAAGAGAATTAATGAAGTAGTTCTGTCTCGTTCATTAATTTGACACTTGCCATAAATACTAAGTAAATCTTACTCCTGTTAGCCTTCATTTCATTATCCCCTAAGTAAAGCACTAATCATTGGTCTTACCTTTCATTCACTAGAGAGTTTGTATCTTACTTCAATTTCTACCCCTGGGAATTGTCAGGAAAATAAAAAATGAAACATGCAAATTAGTACAAATGGACCAATAGAAAGTAAGAAATATGTCCAACCTGTGTTATTTTTAATGTGAATAAGGGTAAGATCCAGGAGTAAAACATTTCCATATAGCTATGCAATTAGGTCCAATTTTTGAAAAATAGAAATGAAGAAAGGGAAAATGTACCTTAAAAGAAGTGATAAATTTTAGATACCGAATGCTATATTTCTATTCTCATGCAGTTGTTACAGATGACTGTCCTTCGAGGTTGTGTCTAATATGTGCCTGTTTCTTGCATGATTGGTTTTTAAATCTTACTTTCAAATCACAAAGTCAAAAGGAAAAATGAAGTGAGTATGTCAGAAGCTGTTTTTGCCTGGCTAATGAAAATGTGAAATGTGTTTCTCCAGCAGAGAAAACTGATTGACAGTAATTGATTGTGTAAATCCCATGAAGAATTTTTAAGATTATGGAGCTAATGTGCTCTGATCTTTGACTTGTAAATGAATAAACGGAGGCTCAAAATGGTAAACTGACTTATCTAAGGTCATGCATCTAGTGCTTTACCTTAATTAAATGTAGGTTGCTTCTTATAAATTCTAATACATTCCTTTGGAATGGAGCAATTCCTTTATTCCTTCCTACACTCACATTTCAGTCATTAAACACTTATTGAGCATCTTCTATGTACCAGACACTATGAGAAGGGAGAAAACATTTCTTTCCTCACTCATCCCAAGGTCCATGGCTGACATGCCTATTACAAAAGACAGATTAACAGGAGAAAAGATACACATTTGTTTAATAAAAGTTTTATATGGCACAGGAACGTTCAGAAATTAAGACCCAAAGACCCAGGGAAAACTGCATTTTTATGTACAGTTGTGCTGAGGTATGATTAGGGGACAAAGGGTGTGATCTAATGGTAATTAACTGGAGGGAACTTGCAAGCCTGGGTGTTCAATTTCTTTTTGTCCTCTCTGTGTGACATTCCTTCCCTCTGAGTATAGAACAAGACACCTGTCACCTGAGAGTCTTCAAGGAAGGAAAGAAGCTCAGGGTGTGACCTTCCTTGGTCTGCTTCAAGAAAAAATGGTGAGAGGAATTCTAATTTTTGTCTTCGGTTTAAAGGGAGAAAGAGGGAAGGGAAATTTCAGTTTCTATGGCCCACTTCGGGGAAGGGAGGGCACAGAGAGTTCTTTCTGCTATGGAGGTTTTCTCAATTTTTCTTCAGCCTAAGATACTCAGTATGACAAAGTGCCATATTTTGATGTAGCATTTCCTACAACCTATCGTTTTACATGCAAATTACAAGTGAAATTTTCTTTCTCTCAATTATTTATTTCAATGTCTGTTCACCTCATAATCCTACTGGATTCCATTTTCTTAATTTTGAAGATTGAATGAGCTAAGCTCTATAAAATTTTACATTATGCCACACTGAAGTTACTTACAAATGATGGTATTTCTCATTAGATGAATTATTCACTAACGGTTATAGAATTCTGATATTGAGGAAAGAGTCGAACATAAATGCAACACATATATACATACACATACATATAACTTCCACCAAGGTAAGCTCATTGAATTTCTATTTTGTTCAATTTATTGTCTTGCAAAAATAAGATTATTCACTTGTATAATTAAAATTGTTTTATTAATGTTAAAACACATCTATTTTAATCAAATATGTTCTCTAATTATACTTCTGCATATCCAAACTAAATGAATATGTTTCTGGACATGTCTTAGCTTTCTGGGCTTCAACAAAGTTCCTACAGATGGTTGAAAAAGACAAGGAAGTTGCTAGAAGTTTCTTTTTTTAATCTAGTAGACATCCAGCAAAGATGATGATCATGGTGCTTCAAAGTTGACAAACTTTGCAGTACACTTAATGCTACCAGGGAGATGAAAAATATATATCCAGCTGTTAGCTCCATTCTCAAAGCAAGGAGATTGATCTGACTGGACTACAGATGATCACAGATGTCAAGGGAAGGGGTGCTACCACCCATGAGCTCCTCGGTCTTGCCCATACACTTAACTGTAAACATGTGGAGAAAAATCCCACAAAGGGTAAGTCTTTTACATGATGGAGCAGATCACATGGCAGAGGGAAATATTGGTAAATATACTTCATCTGAGCCCAGTTGGTTAAAACAAGTTGCTAATGATGACAAGGTTTAAGCCCCTTTTCTAATTTCTTGATTTTACACACATCTGCAAAATAATAATGGTAGAATACTCATATAGTTTTAAGCATAGTTCTAAAGGCTCTACATAGAGTAATTCATCAAATCCTCGCAACAATCCTATGAAGTTGATATAATTATAACATCCTCAATTTATAGATGACTAAAATGAGGCACAGGATAGTCAACATTCTTGCCTAAGCTGGCTTAAAAGTGAGTGATAAAACTGAGATTTCATGTATGTTGCCTTTACTACTATAGGATACTACTCATATGCGTGACTGCATAGATACAGAATCCACCTGTCATCTAGCTCAGAGAGTTCACAAATCAGCATTATTGACCAAGAGAAAGGTCAGCTAAAAAATTGTAGTGAAAACATAATACCAAATGCCATTAATAAACAAAAATATAAGAAAGAACACCCTTCTCAAAGCAATAATACCACACTATTATTTGAAGACAAGTGTGTAGATTGCACATGATGTGTTTTAATCGCATTCATAATTTTATGGATGCCATCATCATTACCCAAAAATGCCCAGTAACCTATGACAGATCATTTAATTAAAAGTGGGAACTTCAGGAATCAATAAATTTAGATGACACTATATGCATTAGAGCTCCCAAGTTTATTGCTGTGATAATGTTATGGCTTTTGGGAAAAACACATTTCAACCCCCCATGAGAATGAAATGAGAAGAAATAACAATGGTCACCTCATCCTGTTGAAAAAGTAGACTTTTTCTGTCCAGCTCCTGTGTTGGAGTAACAACCCTAAACGGCTAATGAATCCTGGTTCCCCTAAGAGGGTGATGTAGAGCATCTGCACACAGGCCCTCCTCGCAAGGCAGATCATACAGCTTGAAAGGCCTAGAGAACGCACAGGGACCATATCTAATGCATCAGGGACAGAGCTTGTAAATTACATGTGAACGTTGCCATTTGTCTACTGGTGTGTCAAGTGAGCTCTTCATCAATCCCAGAGTAACAAACTCTTCTCACAACACTGTAAATTTTCAAGATGGCAAAAGAAGTTACCTAAGGTATGCTTATTTGCATTATAACCATCCTCCTTTTCAAAAAGATTTCCTCTGTATTTCTTGAAACTGAAGAGCTCTGTTAAGCATCCTTAAACATGTTATAGTCTATGCAATTATATTTACACAAAGTTTCTAAATGGGGAACTAATAACTAATGTTTATTGTGTCATATATGTATTTTCTGCCACTTGTATCAACATCTTATTTAATCCTCACAGCCACAAATGAAACAAGAGCAAGCCAAACAAACTTGCAAGAAGTGTGATAGGAAATCAGATGGGTAAAAACATCACATTTCAACCTTATAATAGGAAGGCACTGAACTGATACCCCAGAAGCTGGCTTGTTCTCCCACACATGCTACTAAACTAGGCAACATCCAAGGACTCTCAGAGGAGCAGTTGGTCAGCTGCTCACATCTGTGGAATCCAGGTTGGGGAACAAGAGTGTTAAAACAATCCATGGTTCCCATTCTATAGTACTCTAATCCAAAGTTAATAGTGATGACAAGCTTTTAAAATAAAATTAAAGTGGAAATGGGCTTTTTTCCTTTACAGATTTCTTTAAAAAGTGATTAAAGTGAGAACCATGCCTTTCTTTAGATTCAATTATTAACTGTATCATAGCCTAGGAAATAAAAAAGAGAATAGAACATAACCTTAATCTGTTGATTTCATTTTATTTTAACATAAGTGTCTTTTTATGCAAGACAGAAAGTAACTATAACCATGAAAATGTGTTTATATATGAACCAGTGGCAGAAGAATAGATGTATGGGACCATAGCTATTATGGGGAAATTAAAAATGAAAGAAAAATTCCATCTTTTTAATAAACACAGACCACATCTTATATGTTGGCTTGTTATGAGTCATTACACAATGTAGAAATCAAAAAAGTAAAAAAAGGATCACATGCACTGTTTTGAGGCTGACTCCTTTTGTTCATAGTTTAATGAAGTCCTAGCTGATAGGACGCCATTGTTAATCTCACTTTTTCCTTTAGTGTCTATGTTATTAATAGCTTTGTCAATGCTGATGCTAATATAAGATAGAACAAAAAACTCCCAATTTTAATAGTTCAGATTCAAGTAAAAAATGCAGTTAAGTGCTCAGAATACCAATGTGGGAATCACCTACCTTGACTTATGCATTACTCACCCATTCTAAGAGGATATGTCACCTTTCAGTGTGTCCATTTATCCATCTATAAGGCACCAGACTCTAAGTGCTTTTTAAGCACCTTGTGAAAGGTGCTGGGACACTGTGCAATATTAATGACCTCTCTGTCACTGTTTTTAACTCTAGGTCTTCCTTTTTAAGCCCGGCTTAAATCTCATCATCTCCATAGAATTTGTACCTTTAAACCACAAACCACATTTCTGTTCTTAGAGTTAACACCTATTATTGATCATTTACCTCGCTGCAGCCATCCTGCTAATAATGTGAAATATGTTGTCGCTTTGTATTCACACACTATGATTAAGAGGTAAAAAATAGTTTCTTCATTTTATGGAAGAAAAAACAAGGGCTTTTTAAAAGAGTTTAAGGAACTTGTCTAAGATCAGGGCTGGTATATTTCAAGGTTGGGATTTTTACACTGTTTGACCCTCTCAAATTCGGTGCTCTTGATTACTACATTATATTATTCGTTCAAATTCTTTCTGGAAATTCTTATAGTAGTTAGGCTTCATAGTTACATTAAAGTATCACATAGTTACTAACTTTACTCTCTAGATATTTGGAATAAGTATATATTTCTTGCTGAAGTGGGTATCTGTGTCAATCATTGGTCCTAAGATCAATGTGCAGAAGAAGAGCAAGAAAAGACAAAAGTGAAGAAGGAAGGAAAGAAGGGAGTGAAGAAGAGAGGGAAGGAAGAAAAGGGAAGGGCTTCTAATTTTCCTTGCCACTAGAATTAAGATGTGTTCTTTACGTCCCATCCATCACACACATCAACTTAAGATACTGAGACAACTGATACAAAACTGACTAAACTGTAGGGAAAGGCAAAAACAAACTGCCACAAATCTCAGCAGAGTCCGTGTGGCTCTGGAAGCCGCCCCTGTGGTAGCAGCTCCGGATTTGGCCACTTCCTGATTGTGGGAGCCGCAGCGGCTCTCTTGCATGACCGGATTTGTAGTGTGCTTCTCAGAGTAGTTCCGGCAAGTTTACAGTACATGTCTTCAGAGTCCAATAATTCTGAGCCTTATGTAACCTCGAATATATTCCTTTCTGTTTAAATCATCTAGCATGGATTTGTTTATCTTCAAATAGCTCTGATCTATATCTTGTTAGATTAATTTTAGTTCCTGTATTAATTGTCCAGTGTACAACAAATCACTCCAAAATTAAATGGCTTAGAATGATACACATTTATGATCTCATAGGTTTCTGTAGGTCTAGACTATGAGCATGAATTGGTGGGCTGTCTGTTTGAAGGGCTCTCATGGGGTTATAATCAATTGTTCGACCAAAGGCCTCAGATCTCATAGAAGTTTCAGCTGGGGGAAATACCCCTTCCACACTCACTCAGTGATTGCTGATAGTATTCAATTTTATGAAGGCTGTTGGAGTGAAGGCCTTACTCCCTTGCTGGCTATGGACTGAATGTGGCTCTCCATTCCTTACCATGGGGGCCTCTTCCACTTGGGATCTTGCTGTATATAACATGAAAGCAAATAAGTCAATGGAAATAGTCTTCTAGCAAATATTTTGTATCCTGCCCACAAAAGTGACACCTTGTTATCCCTTTCGTAGTCTATTAGAATCAAGTCACATCTAAGGGTGAGGCTCAAACAAGAACATAGATACCAAAAGGCAGATGTGATGATTAATTTTATCTCTCAACACGACCAGGCCATAATACCCAGATATTTAGGATAACACCATACTTTCATTGTGAAAGTATATTGTAGATGAGATTAAAATTAAATCAGTAGACTTCCATAAAGTGGGTGGGCCTCATTTAATCAGCTGAAGTCTTTAAGACCAAAAGACTGTGGTGCCTCAAGCAGGAGGGAATTTTGCCTCCAAAATACCTTTAGACTGCAGTTGCAACATCAATTTTTCCCTGGGTCTCCAGCCTGCTAGCTTGTACGACAAAGTTCAGACTTGCTATCCTCCACAACAGTATAAGACAATTCCTTAAAATGAATCACTCTGCCTAGATAGACACACACACACACACACACACACACACACAAACACACACATCCCTTAGTTCTGTTTCTAATACAGTGGGTTTCATTGGACGCCATCTTAGAATTCTGCCTTTTGCAATACTAAAAGGAAAATATTAGTTGTAATGTTGGACAATCCCTCCCTTCCAAAAAAACTTTAATGTAGTCAAACGCATTCATGGAACCACTTTAAAGCAGCAAGCAGACTTAGAAAGCATCTAGTCAAACCTTAATATTTTACAGTGCTAGAAATTGTGTCCCAGTTCAAGTAATCACTTAATCAGTGCTATTCAGGAAACAAGCCGGGTAAGAACTCAGTTTTCTTTCTTAGTGTTCTTATTATTGTACCATAAATTATCCCGAGTTGAAACCTGAGACTTGTACCTGGGGGCCTAGGGCTGATTATAGTCAGGGAAAATCTTCATGGACAAATGATGCAGAGTAGTTTTTCCCTTCAGTTGTTTTTCCCATAGTGGGTGATGGTTTTGTGCTTGTGGCCCCTATCCTCCAACCTAGACTCTCCCCTTTTTTTCTGTTTTTACTAGAGATGGGGGTTCTCACTCCTGCTCAAGCTGGTCTCAAACTCCTAAGCTCAAGCAATCCACCCAGCTGGGCCTCCCAGAGTGCTAGGATTACAGGCGTGAGCCACCACACCTAAGTGTCATGCACATCCAAGATGGCTGGCTGGGTCACAGTGCTACCAGTGTCTATGAAATAGAGTCAAACTGACCGGCCATAAGGGCTTACACCCCTGACCTTGGCCTCATCAGTGCTGATCTCTAACCAACTGATACACAAGCATTGTATTCTTTGCATTTAAAACTGTGCTTAGATCTGCTGCTATATTACACTCTCATTAACATCTGGTAGCAGGGAATGATTTAATTGATTTCTCCAGTGCTTTTCATGAGTGCAGACTGTTGATGAGTGAGTATGTAAGAAGTTAAACTTGCATTTTAAAAATATTTAAGTTAAAAATTAAAAGAAAATCCTGAAATATGAATTAGTAAATGAACAAATACCACTGTCATAGATTTTCTTGTGTGCAACAGTTCACAAGTGGTGGGAAATCTAAGGCTGAATTGTCGAACATTGCATTAAACCTAGTGTTTTAGGCAATTTCTGGAGATTAAAATCTCAGGTTTTCTAATGCACATTAACAATAAATCCTGTTGCTTCTTCTTGTCTAGCATAGAAAAATCTTTACTTTTAAGGTAAGGGGAGTTACTAAGAGAATGGAAGAAAAAGCATCCAATCTACTCAGTACTATTATGAAACCAATATATAAGCACCACACATTTATATAAATGGTAAAACACAAGTATAGCCCAGAATGAAGGAGGAAAGAGGGGAGGGGAGGAGAGAGTCCAGGTGAAGGGAGGGTAGTTGGTGAGACTCACCTATTGTGCATAATGCAAGGCTATACATCAAATCTATTAAGAGTAGAGTATAAATGTCTTAACAGAACAAATAATTAAGTGAGGTGAAGGCTATATTAACCAGATTGATGCAAGCATTCCAAATTGTATATAAAATCAGCACATTGTACCTCATAAATGCATTAATGTACACAGTTATGATTTAATTAAAAAAAGAAGGTAAGGAGACTTGATTATAAATTATTTTGAGCAGTCATTTAAAATGACACACAAGCTCAGGTGCAAGTTTGGCATAAAGTCATTTAATCAAGGACATTAAATTAAAAGATCGCTCTGCCCCAGCGTGATGGTTTGCAGAAGAAAGGGAAAGAATCATTAACATGCACTATGCCAGGTGCTTAACGTGCATCATAACACTGGAGCCTCACCGCACACCAAGAGATAGACATTTTGGTCCATATTCTATTGCTCAGAAAGCTTAGGGTCAGAGAAGTTCAATAACATTTCCAAAGACACACAGTTCCCAGTCTGGGAGTAGAAGTAAAATTCAAGTCTATTAACCTCGTTGCTGATTACAAGTTTTTCTGCTCTGTCCTCTAGATATCAGATTATATTCAGCACATATAAGGTTGGGGTCTCTGCCCTACTGTCTCCTCCACCCCTTCACATCTCATCTCCCCCAAACCTACCACCTACATTCCCATTCATTTCTCTTGCAGTCTCTTTCACTCTGTGTACATGTGCGTGCATCTCTTTCTCTCTCTTTCTCTCTCTCTCTGTCTCTCTCTCTCTCTCATGCTAACATGATTGTATGCTTGTGGCAGAGACCAAAAAACAAGACTAGTATTTCAGAAGCCAGAACTTCAGCCTTGACTCCATCTGTCACTGCAGTTAAGTCACTAATCTCAGCTTCCTCTTTGGCAAACAGGTGCTTACCTGATGTTCTCTGCCACCTTATCTACTTTTAAAAGTATGCAGCTAGATGCTTATTAGCAAACATTGTTATAGTTTAATACCTAGCTCTTTCTAAAAACGTATACCTAAATCCTTGTCATCAACTATAATTATAATTTCATATCTGCACATCCCTAAGTGAAGTGGAAAATTGATATTATCTTGTTACTCTGGCACCTCAATACAGCAATTACAAGCCTCTAACCCTAACTTGTGGAAGCCATCCATACCCTCATGTGGCTACTCAACACTTAATATATGACTGATTAAAATTTAGAAACTAAATTAATTTAATTTTAAAATCAATGGTGGGTAAAAAATGCACAATTTCTATTGTTTCACTGAGACTGATTTCACTTTAGCCTTGAAACTTCACTATCTATATTGAGAAGTGCTAAATCTAAAAAACACACTAGATTTCAACCTTTCAGTTTCAAAATGAGAATATAAAATCTCTCATTAGTTATTACATTAATTACATGCTGAAGTGATAATACGTTGGGAATAGCAGCTTAAACACAATTAATTATGAAAGTTAATTTCATGTAAATAAAATGTTACTGGGACAACTACAATATATACAAAGTTAGGTGTGTAGGTTGCACTATATGTCTACTAAACAGGGCTGCTGTAACCAATTTTAGCAAGGCAATAGGTACAGAGAGTAAAGTGTGGACATCAGTCTGTGTCTTCAGGTGATCTGAAGTACAGCTGCTGTTGAGAATGACTGCCAGAAGCTGCAGCAAAGACTTTTGTGCATGCCTCCTTTGTTCAGAATTTGTTTTCCAATATAATGGTATTAAATAGCTCTTTTTTGCTCATCCTTCTCTGTCTTAACTGAAAAAAACCAAAAAGTCTTCATTTATTAAAACTTTATAAGAACCAAGTATTGGGGGAGGAGTTGTTATATACAATTTGTTTTAAATCTCAACATAAAACTGTGACTCTGGGACAGGGAAGATACAAATTATTTTTTCTAGAGACAAAGAAGAGCCCCCTTCAAAAAGCAGCTATGAAATTAGCTGAGCATGGTGGCACATGCCTGTTGTCCTGGGAGGCTGAGGCAGGAGGATCACTTGAACCCAGGAGTTTGAGGTTGCTATGAGCTAGGCAGATGCCACAGTACTGTAGCCCGGTTGAGAGAGTGAGACTTTGTCTCAAAAAAGAAGAAAAAATAAAGAAAAAGAAAAAAAGAAAGCCAATTATGCTTCATGCCCACTGTAAAAGAGTCCCAGTGGTGAGAGTCACTTGTTTTTTTAATTTTTAAGAAAGGTGATACCAATCTAATAAGCAGTAAAGGACTATGGGGGAGAAGATGGTGGACATGTCCCCACCTTTCCTCTGGTATGTCTTCCTCCAAAAAAAGGCTGAAAAGTTAAGAACCACATTCCACAAGTTCCCTCAAAGCACTGACTAGTAGAAATGATTCATATTTGACAGAACATCCACATTCTTGAGAAGCCATGCTGAAAGTAATGAGTGAAATTTCATTTTGACTTAGTATATACCAAGTATTATCATTTCAACAAATAATACAAAATTATTAATGAGCTATTTTACTCTTCTTTCATGTGAAATCTTTAAAATATGGTATATATGCTACCCTTATTCACCACCTGCATTTGAACTAGCCACATTCCAAGCACTCAGCTGTCACCTGTGGTTGCATGGTGCAGCCCTAGGGCAGGGATTTACAAACTTTTTCTGTGAAACCCAGATAGAATTATTTTAGGTTTGTGGGCTACAGACAGTTCCTTTGCATCTCTTGTCTCCTCTAGTTTTGTTTTGGTTTTTAAACAAACTTTTAGAAATGTAAAAGCCATTCTTAGCTCCTAGACAGTATAATTATACACCATCCCAGGCTGTAATTTGCAGTGCTTCCCTGTTCTAGAGTGTGAAGTATCAGCCCTTCAGATAGTTCTCCAACTTCTGTTCTAAACCCTCCTGATTTCATCAGCAAGAATAGATCCTGTTCTCCACAGTCGAACTTGGCCAAACTTATACAGAAGAGTATTCTCATTCTACAGTGGAAGAAATCGAGGTTCCAAGAATTCAAGCCCACTTCCAAGGTCATATAACTTGTAATGGCAGAGCTAGGATGGAAATTCATATCTTTCCAACTCCAGAGCACACACTTTTAGCCACTGCATCATTGGCTCTCCATTATTATTAAGACTTTCTATAGCTTGAGTAATGAACCTTCACTAACCCATTCATGTAGTTTACAAATATTTATTGAATGACCACTATATGCAGGATACAAATAATATGAACATTGCCTCTGCCACACATTTAAGCACATTTTTGCAAAGGTTCAAACATCGTATCACTTTAATTTGTCAGATACAAAAGGAAGTGGAAAATTGACAATTATTTGCTTACTTTAGTCAACATGGATGGCAAACCAGATAATTCAGGCTTGATCCAGTTAACTCCAAACTGGCAGAGATACAAATATTATGTGTTCTCTGCGTTAACCCATTTTGTGCTGCTGTAACAAAATACCTGAGACTGGGAATTTATGACAAACAGAAATTGATTGGCTCACAGTTCTGGGAGATCCAAGATTGAGGGGCTGCATCTGGTGAGGGCCTTCTTACTGTGTAATCTCATGGCAGAAGGCAGAAGAGCAAGAGAGGATAAAGATAGACCGCAAAAGAGTGATGAGCTTGCGTTTGTAACATACGCCCTCTCACGATAGCAACATTAATCCATTCATAAGGGCAGAGCCCCTGTGGCTGAATTACTTTTTTTTCTTTGTTTTTTTTATTGTTTGGGATTCATCGAGGGTACAAAGAATCAGGATACACTGATTGCATTTGTTAGAAAAAGTCCCTCTTATAATTGTGTTCTGCCCTAAGAGGTGTGCCATACACCATGACCCTCTATCCCCCTCTCTATCCCTCATTTGCTCATTTCACTACCCTCCCCTTTGTATTAGCTCATCTACTGGCTTCATATTATAATAGAGCACATTGGATTCTTGCTTCTCATTCTTGCTTTACTAAGAAGAATATGTTCCACCTCCATCGAGGTTAGTACACAAGATGGAAGGAAGTATGGAGAATCCTCAAAGAACTCAAATTAGACCTCCTATTTCATCCTGCAATTTCATCACTAGGCGTCTAACCAGAAGGGGGGGGAAACATTTTACCATAAAGACACTTGCACTGAACTGGTTTTCGCAGCTCAATTTACAATTGCCAAAATGTGGAAACAACCTAAATGCCCACTAAACCAGAGATGGATTAACAAGCTATGGTATATGTACACCATGGAATACTATTCAGCCACTAAAAAAGATAGAGACTTTACATCTTTCGTATTAACCTAATTATTTCTTAAAAGTTCTACCTCTCAACATTATGGCAATGAGAATTAAGATGGCAACATAGGAGCTCTAGAGGACACATTCAAGCCATAGCATTCTTGCTCTTTCTCTAATTTAAGATATATTATTATTCTCAGATATAATAAGGAGGTACTAACATAGGAACAGAATCAAGCAGTTACAGCCTAGGTTAAATATAATATAATAAAAGGCTACAAATACATTTATCATCTCTAAAAGGTTACACTATAGGGTTTCTAGAGAACCAGTGCATATAGAATAACCTTTTTCTTGTGAGGTCAAGACTGATTCAAAACTTCTTTTTCTTAAATTAGGGGTGGAAAAAGGACGTGAAAATACTAGGAAAAAAATCCATTCTTCTGAGGTTTATAGATTCAGGAAAGCCCTAAGCATTAACTAGGAATACAAGGAAGCAGATATTCAAAGTCTTTTTATTATTAAAAGAATGAACTTAATTTATTCAATCTGTGAGATCATTTCATAAAGAATACAATAAGTATCAACAATAATTTGATAAGATTGGTATAATTCAACAATTAAATGGTGGACTCAATAGTTGAGCTAATTTTTCGGCATATATATATATTCCTACATATATTTTTAATTAAATGCCGAGCTGTATTACAGAAAGAGATCTATAGCAATTTAAATCATGTATTTATTATTCTCATCTACTTTTGCAATTTAAGTGAAGTTTGAAAATATTCTTGTAAACAAGTTGGCCATGAACTTGTTTATTTTTCATGCACACTTATTAAATTCACATATTTCAGGAAACATCTTCAAGCTTTTTAGCCTATTCAATTTTTCTTTTAAATTACAGGGTGAAAATGCTTACTAACATTTTACAAGGTCAATTGATAGCCTCCGTGTAAATGGTTTATCTCTCTTACAATAATATGCACACTATGATATTGCCTCTTCTTACACGTGTCTGCCAACATCCACCTCTTAGGGATACTGACAAAGGTGTACAATTGAAGGGAGAGCTTCTACTGCATTAAGAATGTTTTTGTGTTAATTTTTACTTTACAGAGACTTGTCATTCAACTTGTTCACTAACATTGCTTTCTAACTGCTCTCAGCTTCTGGGGAACAAACTTTTTGTAAGTTATGAAAATAACCAGTTTTCAGTGTATCCAAAGAACAAAATAGGTATGTGTGAAGGTAGGCAAAAAGCTCAAAAGTGCTTTGTTGTAACCCTCTTTTTAGAGTAAAAAAGACCTGGGTTTGGCTCATCCTCCTTTTAAGTGGGCAAATTGCTTCTTCTTGCTCTGCATTTCTAAACCTCTCTAAAATTACTGTAAGAATAAATGTAAATAATTTCACATACACACATAAACCAGTATAGTGCCTTGCAAAAAAGAAAGCATTGAATATATGATAACTAATAGTTATTGTTGCATCCCATCAGGTAAAATTGTGATTATAAGGAGCGAATGCAGTATCTGAATCTATAAGTATAGTGAAGTTCTTTATTTGCAGCAGACATAGCCAGTTTTGTATCACCCTAAAGCCACAATAGAAACAAAATAAGTTTATTAGTATGAAATTGACTCTTTATGAGTTGCCCCTTAAAGAACACAGGGCTAGGGGTGCCAAAGCCCCACGATAGTTGAAAATTTGTGTATAGCTTGACTCCCCCCCAAAAGATTAATAATAATAACTTATAATTGAGTGGAAACTTTACCAGAAACACAGTCTATTAACACATATTTTGCATGATATATATATTATATACCGTATTCTTAGAGTAAAGGAAGCTAGAGAAAAGAACACATTACTTAGAAAATCATAAGGAGGAGAAAATGTATTTACTGTTTATTAAGTGTAAACAGATCATCATAAATGTCTCCATCCTAGTGGCTTTAGGTTGAGTAGACTGAGAAGGAGAAGGAAGAGGAGGGGGTGGTCTTGCTATCTCAAGGGTGGCAGAGGCAGAATACAAATCCACAGGAAAAGTGAATTCAGGCACTTCAAACTTGCATTGTTCAGGGGTCAACTGTATTTTGAATACAACACAATTGACTAAGAGTTAGAACAGCCAGCACTGTTAAATGGGGACAGGGGCAATTTTGCATAGTGCAGAGGACTCTGTGTCTAGTAATTTTAAAGATAACTCACCAAAAATGATTTGCATTTGCATTATGTTATACCCACATTTTTTAAGCTGAGGGTGTGTGTCCATAAATTCAAGGAAGTTTAGTAAAGTGGTTAGACCACAGGCTTTGAAAGCAGCCCAATGAGGTGCTGAAGTTGGCACTTGGGATAATTAATAATTAAATATTCAGATATTATAAGCCTATAGTTGAGTCACTAACAGCTTAAATTTGGTCAGAATGTGAGTATTTTCACTGCAGAAATTGACATATACTGAAATCCTTCTGTAGAAAATGTATAATTATTTCTATGTCATAAGATTGCTTTGAGGATTGAGTTAACTTATACATATAATCACCTACTATATTCTCAGTTAATGGTGGCTCATTTTATTTTATTTTTTATTCTTAAGGCGCAGTTTTTATTTTTTTTTTCCTTATATTTTTATTATATCATGGTTGTTTACATAAATGTAATCATGGGTTCATTTTAATTAACCAAAATCATAAGAGACAGAACTAAAAATGAAAAGAAAATTAGAGATTAAAAGTAAAGGGAAAACTTTCCAAAATAGATGTTTGTTGTATTAACAATAATTATTGAGCAAGTTTTATATATAAATATATAACTGAGAAGAAATTCATCCAAATCAAAGCTTCACTCACCATGAGATTTTTGTGTGACTGTTCACTCTCCCCAAAGGGTGAGATAGGAGAACCAGTTCTGCCAGAAATGCTGTCTTGGTTAGCTTGTTGCTCTGAGATTGGTTCATATACATTATCCATCGAGCCCTCCTAAAATACATAGATTTATGAGCCACGAAGTAACAACTGGATAACAATTGTTTCTTATGAGCCAAGGATAACAACTGTCCTTGAAAAGACACCTAATAGATCTTCCCACCTTTACATAGTACCTATCCGTATTTTCCTGGGCATAGAGAGGAAGAGTTTATACAGCATGCTAGTTTTCCACGGTGAACAGAACCATAAAGGAAGGAAGGCACTATCACCAGTTGTTATAGAGCCTGGAACTTAGACTACCTTCTAAGTGTTGGGGAGGCATGTATAAAATGATGGAATTCCTCAGGAAGCATGATGAAGACATCAAGTTCAAAGTACTAAATAAAGACCCACTGGAGACACTGATAAACTGTGTTTGTCACAGGTTTCAGTCACATGCATGTCTTTAATTAGCACTGTATCTTTGTGTAAGAAACACAATCTGCTGTACTTCAGCTTTCTCAGTTGTGAAATAGCAGTTTCATTCACCTTACAGAAAAGCTGTGAGGATGAAATGAATGCTATAAGCCTTGACATAGCGAAGTATTTTACATAAACAGACAAGGGATTGATGGTAATGTTTAGAATATTTATGTCAATAAATAATGTTGTTTCTGTGTCTTCATCATTCTATGGAATGCTGAATTCCAAAATGTATGAGTTGGGATTTTAAACTACTGAGAGCTATATTGTAACTTTTCTTTGTATTTGGGACACAAACTTTTTAAGTGAATTGACTTTTTTCTTTCTTTTTTAGACAGAATTGGTCTATTTATGGCATTGTCTATAGGCAGTCTTAAAGGAGAGATGTAAATATAATAATTAGCATATTGAAACTTTCTAGATATGTTAACTGATGATGTTGATAATGGTGTCATCAATATAAAGGTCTCCAGGATTATAAAAAAGACTTCTTGCTTAAAATGATTTTTAAAATGTAGTACAATGCATTGCATTGATGATGTTCTCATCTTTAAAAAGGTATCTTATTAAGCAAAGTAAACTGAATGCATTGTCTGCCTTCAGAACTGTCAGCCAATATGCCTTGCAATTTCTCATTTTAAGTACCTCTTGTTCCAAACATGTAACAAAAAGACCAAAGTAAGATAACGGTGCTATAAAATACATCGACATGTAGAGAAATCCAAATTCTAAGAGAAACACAAATCATTGAGTAAAATCAAAACTTGGAGCCCATTAAGAAACAGGAAGCATTGACCAGACCCTAAGCCTTTGTGAGGTTGCCTGCAAGAGATGCCCCCCACATATGGATTCCATGATGAAATGCTGGGGCTACAGCAGCACTCACAGCTATAAAAGGAGGATGAAAATTGCCTCTACCAACAGCTGCTAGGGGTGTTGCTTACCTATAAGGTGTTGCTCACCTTACCTTTTCTGTGAACCAGAAAAGCAAAATTAAACAACACATCCCGAAATCCAGGACATGAAATAAGTTATTAAGGGTTCAGGGGTTAGATCAGTAATGCACAACATTTCAGCTTTTAGGGAGAACTCTGGACCAGAAATGTAAGCCTAGTTTTAAGTTGGAGCATCAGAGAGACTTGAGATTTATGCTTCACAAGTAGGTGAAGAAAAATGAAAAGTAAAGAAGCTGGAAAGACACAAGGGAGAGAGGGAAGAGAAAGAGAGATTGAAAGAGAGAGAGAGTTGTCATTCCAAATTAGCCAAAACATACGAAGAGATCGAAAGCCGAGAAAGAAAGCCAACTAAATTGACAATCTGAAAATAAAACCATCTCATTCCAGATGAAATTAAAATCATAACACAGATGGAGAGATAATTTAAGGAAGAATATTTATGATCTTCATGGAGCTAAATGAAAAAGTAATATCTGATTAAAATAAATAATTTATGATGAAATCAAAACAGACAGAAATGAAACAGGAACCACTAAGTAGAAACAAAAATCAAACAATTAAGAAGTCTAGAAGATGAATAATATAATCACAGAAAGTGACATTAAATAATCAAAAAATTAGAAGGCACTCTAGACCTTTAACAAGAGAGAATTAGAAAATGCTGATGAGTTCACTCGGAGGGTAGCATAGAAAGATAAATAGAAAACATGAGATGCACGCTGGTAAGAGTATGGAGAGTAAAGTATGGAAAGATGCAACATAAGACTAATTAATTGGAATTCTAGAAAAAGAAAATTTTGGAATCAACAGATCAATTTCACTTACTAACATAGTCTTTAAAATCCCAATTCAAATGTCAACAACACTAAATTTAATAGCATACATAAAAATACATTATGATGAATCAAGGCGTAATACAGAAATGTAAGAATGCATCAACATTTAAAATATTACAAAAAATGTTCATCAATAAATATTCTAAGTCATTTGAAAAAAAAAAACATTTCTTTTGAGACAGAGTCTCACTATGGCAGCCTTGGTAGAGTGCTATGGCATCACAGCTCACACACAGCAAATCTCAAACTCTTGGGCTTAAGCGATTCTCTTGCCTCAGCCTCCCAAGTAGTTGGGATGACAGGTGCTGCTACAATGCCCAACTATTTGTTGTTGTTGTTGTAGTTGTCATTGTTGTTTAGCAGGGCTGGGCCAGGTTGGAACCCAACAAACATCCCTGGTGTACGTGGCCAACGCCCCAACCACTGAGCTATAGGCGTCAAGCCAATATTTGAAAATTTTAAAAATTATCAGGTGGCACCTGTGGCTCAGTGGGTAGGGAGCTGGCCCCATATACCAAGGGTAGTGGGTTCAAATCTGGCCCCAGACAAATTACAACAAAAAAATAGCCAGGCATTGTGGCAAGTGCCTGTAGCCCCAGCTAGTCGGGAGGCTGAGGCAAGAGAATCACCTAAGCCCAAGGAAAGGAGGTTGCTGTGAGCTGTGTGATGCCACGGCACTCTACCAAGGGCCATAAAGTGAGACTCTGTCTCTACAAAAAAAAATTATCCACAAAAAAAGAAAATACTTAGCAAATTGGGAAAAGATAGGATTTTATTAACCTGATTAGAGTTATTTAAGAGAAACCTTGAGAAGACTGAATGAAAAGTAATTACATTAGTGTTAGAAATATGACTAAGATGACTATCATCATAGCCTTCTTATTTGTTAATTTATAAAAGAGGAAGAAGTTCATAATAGTATAATTGCTAAAGAAGAAAACAATTATAGATTATTTGCATAGAAAATCTGAGAAAATCATGGACTGCCAGAATCATTTAAAATCAGCAAAATTATTTATTTGCATATCAACACCTAAAAGTTAATAACGCATCTATAAATCAGCAAAAACAAACTTGGAAAAAAAATATTTTCAAAGGCAGCCAAAATTCTTAAACCCCTAGCAATAAACTTGACCAAAGAATTTTGTAGAGAAAATTATAAAACATCATGAAAATCCATGAAAGAGTTGACTAAATGAAGAGCTACATGTTTGTGGATAAGAGGATACAACATCATACTGAAGCCAATTTCCCCTAAAAATGATGTCACATTTCAAATCCATTTTAACAAAATCCTATCAAAGATTTTTCTTATAATTTGAAAATATGTCCTGAAATTTATACAGAAGAACAAGACTTAAAAGGTCCAAATTTTGAAGAAGAACAAGCAAAGGGTATTCTTCTAAGTAAAATATCTACTAAGCATTAGAATTATTTCAATATGTACTTAAAAGAACAAGCAAAAGGAAAGGAATAAAGATAAACCAATGGATTGAAGTAGGGAATTCAAACAAAGGCAGGGACAGGATCTCAAATCTCTGAAGAAATGGTGCAGGGATAATAGATATGTAACCTCATGGGTTAAAAAGTCATGTTACACTCAATAACTAAATGATGAGCTTAACAAGAAAATCACCTTGCTTCAAATGAGCAAGTGTTCTAAAAGCCTCCTCACCACATAAAACTCTAAGAAAAATTGTGGAGTCAGACTGGCATATATATAAGGGTATTTCTGCCTCCTTTTTGAAAGATAGACCCCATTTCAAGTTTATAGATCCAAAATAATTGCAGTCACCTTTAATGGATTATTTATAGTATCCTTGGTTCAGAAAAGGTAGTTCATTAAGTTTCTGCCTTTATATTTCTCTTAAAAATCCCACTTACTAAAAGATTTACAATTTTCCCCTACACTTAAATAAAAGAATGTTTAACTCTTTCATTCTTTCCTTAGTGGTAATCTTTATGTGATACTTAACATTTAAGAGCACCTGTTTTCCAGAAATTTAAAGATCAATGTAGTTACATATACTTTTGCTTTTTAATTTGGTATTTCTTCTTTCCACTAAATTAGTGGCTTTTGTTCTCTTTTCTTAAATGTGATGTCCCATATGTTCACATTCCTACAAGCAGAAATAAAATATGTTGGGGATTATGCACAAATTTCTGGTAAAAGCTATAACTTCACCCCTTTTTCTCAGCTCATAACAGCACAGAAGAGTGTCACAACGCCCTCCTTAAGAACGCATACCCTAAATTATTTTATTTATTTACTCTACAAAAAGAAAAAAAAAACACACCTAAACTAGTTTTGATTGTTTTCAAGTACTTTGTATACATTTTATTATAAAAACAATTTTTATAACATATAAACTTTGGAATGCTTCAATAAAACAGTCCAACATTTAGCTCAGTCTAATCAAATATGTCTCTGAGCACACAACTTCTTAAAGACAACTTTAAAAGATAGAAAAGAGTTACAATAATGCAGAGTTCATGAGCCAGGACTTAGAAGCAGTCTTTGTTGACTATGTGCTCCCTTCCCTGTATCATGAAGGAAGACAATCAAGCTCATTATACATTATATGTCTTGAGTGGCAGAATTACAAACGTATGTCATGCTATGCTGAACCAAGTTATGTTATAGAAACATTAGCATACTGATTATATTACCATTCAAAATGATTTCAGAACACAATGATCTTTGATGCCACACTGCTGATTTCTATGGGAAGTATATTCATATAAACCACACATACCTCTTTTAGATCAGCTTGAAAAGAATGCACATTACCACTTAAATCACCTGAAATGGGATTTCTCTAGTCAGATTTATATGGAACAAAGAAAAGTTGAGAGCTGGCAGTTATTTTGTAAATTGGACTATAGAGGCAACCCAAACTCGATGATTCAGCCTCTCACAACTCACAATTGCATTTCATTTTTCAAGATGCTCTAAGATTAAATCCCTTATCTTGGCTTAAAATGCCTCCTGTTTAGGTATTACAACGTATGTCAGCACCATCTCTACAACTTATGTTAATCTTATTTGCAATTTGAAAAGAAAACAAACATCGAAAGTAGACCATTTTATTTTCCCAAATGAGAGGGATCTCCCATCAACATCTTGAAAAACCAATGAATAAATAGGCATAATACCCTGCTGTAAACACAGATAGAAATGAATAAAGTTATTTTTGAAATCCATTTTTAAGCATTGGCAGATGGTCACAATAGTTGGTTAGATTTATAAAATGTTTCCAGATCTATGACCACCTGATAACTTTCACTGATCCACTTCAGGCTAAAGAAGAAAAAGTAATAATATAAAAAAGAATTTGAGAGGTGCTTATACCCTTGAGTAAGCACATCCCAGGACTGGATTAATCCTTTGTACCTTACGTTTACAGTGCCATGTAACTCAGAAAACTGTCTCCATGGAAGTTTAGCCAAGCCAACATTCAATGGAATTCATTACTCAGACAATAAAGAAGAAATTTTGATTCCTAGGATGTCTCAAAGCAAAGTGAATAACATAAAGGCTGCATATTTTGCAAAATATTTTCTCATACTCATAAAAAATAGAAGAAAATAGCTTTTCAAAAATGCTCTTCACAGATTATACTTAGAAATTCAGCATCCTGCAGTTAAACAACTAGTCGTTGTTTTAGATAAGTATATATTTTTAAGTAACGTGCCTTTGAATAGATTTGGCTTAAGTGCTTTAATGAAAGCATCCTTTCTCTCTGTTCTTCCTGACGTGAACTGTCTTATGAGATGCTCAATGTATTAATATCATCACATAGGAAGTTTAGAATATACACTTATTTCTTTTATCTGACACAATAAAATGAAAATGTAAATGATATAAATAAAATAAAAATGAGAATATAAATGGGGTAAAGAAACTTACCAGTGAAATGCAAAAAAGATTCATTTTGGTAGGCTTCCGTCTCTTGTTGCTGCGCTTGAAAGAATGAAATTGCCCCTGAAGCCCTCTCTTCCTTTCACAGCTGTTTGGCCAGTTCTCATGGGAGATTATTACAGAGCAAAATCCCTGCCATAATCCAGGGGATTCAGAGACCATTATCAAATAATACAGGTCTATATTGAGCAAACAATTTTCTAAATTAATAAAGAACCTTGACTAATAAAATGAGAGAATGAGACTTACAATGATCCGTGTAAATAGATTTCAAAGGAGACAATGATATTCCTAAAATCTGCAGGGAAAATGCAGTGAAAACAACCCTAGGCCTAGCTAATTAAATGGAAAAGTTGAAGTAAACCATTTTCCCTTTACAGGTGGAAAATTGAGGCTCCATCCTATCTTCCTCTCATTTCTCTTGCCTCTGTCATCTCACAATAGTAAAATGTTTGATTCCTCACATGATAATATGCAAAGATAAGCCCACTTTCATGTTGGAAAAATATACATAACATAAAGGTGGACCATTTAAATCATTTAAAGGCTACAGTTTTGTAGCAGTAAGTACATTTACACTGTTGTACAGCCATCACTGGCCTCCATTCCCAGAATCTTTTTACCTTTCTTAACTTGAACTATTTACCTGTTAAACACTAATTCCCCATTTCCTTGTCCCTCAGCCACTGGAAATCACCATTTTACTTTTTCCCTCTTTAAATCTAAGTACTCTGTATACTGCTTATAATGGAAAGATACAATATTTATCCTTTCGTTACTGGCTTATTTCACTTAGCATAAGGTTTTCAAGTTGCATCCATATTGCAGCATGTACTAGAATTTCCTTTCTTTTTAAGACTGAATAATATCACATTTTATGAATGTTCCACATGATATTTACCCATTACTTTGGTAACAAACACTTGGGTTGTTTCCACCTTTTGGCTGTTGGAATAATGCTGCCATGAACATTTATGTACAAATATCTGTGGGATTCCTTGTTTCCATTCTTTGTGGTGTATATGTGTATCTAGAAATAAAATTTTCAGATCATATGGTAATTCTATGAGGCGATTTCAAAAAATTCATGGAATAATGGAATTAAACAACAAAATATAAACTATTTCACAACATAAGTTCTATCACTTTCAGGACACTTTGGTGGCTGACCAGAAACATCAGCTGCCATATTGTCTTAGAAAAACGGAAAAATTTCAGATGAAAAAACAAACAAACAAATGAACATAGACTGAGTATCATTCCAAAGGAAAATTACCAGAACCCACCAGAAATTCCAAGGGAAGAGGTTGCAGAGCAGAACAAGAAGTGAAAAATATCAACAGAGATCAGCCTTTCAGCATAAAGGGTAAGTGGAGGGGGTTGTTTCTACTTTTACTAGAGACAGGATCTTGCTCTCGCTCTGGTTGGTCTTGAACTCCTGAGCTGAAACAATCCTTCCTCCTTGACCTCCCAGATTGCTAGGATTACTGCCATGAGCCACCACACCAGACTAATAACAAACTTAATATTTATGCACCAAACATAGAAGCACTAAGATTCATAGGGCAAATTTTACTAGATATAAGCAAAAAGATAAATGGCAGCATTGTAATTGCCAGAAATGTTAACACCCTGCTGACAGACCTAGATGGATTATCCAAGAAAAAAATAACTAAAAACTCACTGGGCATAAACAATATGGCAGAACAAATGAGGCTAAACAGATCTTTACAGAATATTTTACTGAAAAGTTATTGAATATACATTTTTCTCATCAGTACATGAAACATTGTCCAAGTCTGATCATATCTTAGGCCAAAAAACATGTCTCAATAAATTCAGACCATCTACCTTCTCAGACTACAGCAGAATAAAACTAGAAATAAATTCCAAGAGACACATGCAATTCTACACAAAGTTATGGAAATTAAACAACTTGCTGCTGTATGATTATTAGGTCAATAATGAAATTAAGATGAAAATCAAAGATAGACTGAATGACAAAGGGGACACAAGCTATCAAAACCTATGGGATTCAGCAAAAGCAGTCCAAAGGGGGAAATTCATAGCTTAAATTCCTACATCAAAAAGACATAAAGATCACAAATTAACAATCTAATTGCATCTCTCAAGGAAGTAGAAAAGGATAAGCAAATTAAACTCTAATCCAGCAGAAGAAAACAAATAAATATGGTCAGAGCAGAACTAAAAATGAAAAAGAAACAAAAAATAATACAAAAGATCAATGAAACAAAAAGTTGATTCTTTGAAAATATAAACAAAGTTCATCAACCTCTTGCTGAATCAACCATGAATAGAAGAAAAAGGGCCCAAATAAACTCAACCATAAATTCAGAAGGAGATGTTACAACCAGTGCAAAAGAAATACAAAACATCATCTCTACATACTATAAATGTAGTCCATCTCAGGAGGGAGGGGCAAGATGGCCGATTGGAAGCAGCTTCCGACAGAGGCTCCTGTCCAAAAGGAAAGATAACCTCCACAAACTGCCCAACTGAGCTGAAGACTGGGAGCCCAGCCCAGAAAGAGAAAAGTGATAACTGCAGGTCACCCCTGGGGCAAGCTGTGACTTCCAGAAACCAAGCTTCAGACAGAAAAACTGAACTAAAGTTTTCTGCCATTCTGAACTTCCAGGACTCCCTTGCCCGCTTACTTGATGCAACAGAAGTGTGTCCTCTGCTGAAACTGAGGGAGGAGGACTTGAACAGCACCCACCCCCCTTATCTGCCAGAACAGGCACCCACCAGGTAAGAGACTCTGGGGCTCCACTGAGCTCCAGCCAGCCCCCAGGTCAGGGAAGCAACCAGGACCCGTGCACAGCTCCAATCTGTGCCCCACTGGGCCTCGACCGCTGCCAGCAGTGGCCTGGAACTCCACTGGGACTCCCAGGTGCCCCAATTTGCACCCCGCTAGGCCTTAGCCCACCTCCCGCAGTGGTCAGGAAGTCCTCCAGGACTTCCGTGTGGTGTCAATCTGTGCCCCGCCAAGCCTCGACCCACCGAATGCAGAGACCCCTGCCTGGCTCCAATCAGTGTCCCATGCCCACTGCCCACAGCGGCCAGGAACTCCGCTCCACTGTGACCACTATGCGGCCCTGACTGGCACCCCGCTGGGTCTTGACCCACCGCCAGCAGTGGTCAGGAACTCCACCAGGATTTCCATGGCTGCAAGCCTGGGTGCCCTGCGAGCAGCAGTCAGAAAGGCTGCGGGGACTCCCACCCAGCAAAATCTGTGCCCCGCCCAGCCTCAGCCTGCCTCCCACCAGGACCCCAGCCCAGCTCTGATCCATGCCCCAGACCCACCACTCATAGCCACCAGGAACTGTACTCCACAGGGACCACCACAAGTGGCCCTGATTGGCAACCCACTGGGCCTTGACCCACCATCAACAGTGGCCAGGAAGTCTGCTGGGGCTCCCTCCCAGAGCTGATCTGTGCCCAGCCCAGCCTCAGCCTGACGCCACGCCAGTCCGGCTCCAATCTGTGCCCCAGGCCTGCTCCCCACAGTGGCAAGGAACTCCACTCTGCCAGGACACCCATGCTGATTGGCAACCCGCTAGGCCTTGACCCACCACAACCAGTGGCCAGGAACTCTGCTGGGACTCCCGCGTGGCCCTGATTGTCAGTCCGCTGCCAGCAGCAGGCAGGAAATCCACCAGGACTCCCTCCTGGCGCCAATCTGTGCCCTGCACAGCCTCTGCCCACCCAGCTCCAATCAGTGCCCCAGGCCCACTGCCCTGCCTCTGGAGCCCTCCTCCCATACAGAGACTGCTGGAGGCACGGGCTCCCTTTGCAAAGGCTACCGGGTGCCCCATCCCATGCCCTGCTGAATGATCTGGGCATGCCACACTCTGGAGCTGCTCCCAGAGCCAGAACTCCCTGGGTGGGGCAGTCCCAGAGGAGCTAAACAGGGTCACTCCCTACAAAGATACAACAACAACAGAGTGATCCTGTTGTGTTCTTATCTGGGATAGAAACCTCCCCAACTCTGAGGCCCGTCATAGGCAACAGTGAAAAATAATCATGAAGCGGAATCAACAGAAAAATTCTAGCAATATGAATAATCAGAGTAGGTGAACTCCCCCAAGAAACAAAAGGTAGATACAGCACAAGATCCCTTGCATAAGCAAATGGCTGAGATGTCAGAAATCGAATTCAGAGTCTGGATAGCAAATAAGATCAGCAGAATGGCGGAAAGATGGAATTAGAATTTCAGGCAGTAATCCAAAAGATGACCCAAAAGATGTCTCAAGAATTCAACGAATTCAAAGACAAAATGACCAAATATTTTGACACATTGAGACAAGAAGTTGCAACCCTCAAAGATCTGAGAAATACAGTAGAATTGCTCAGTAACAGAATGGATCAAGCAGAAGAAAGGATTTCTGACATGGAAGACAAAGCTTTCGAATGCTCCTAAACTTCCAAAGAGGAAGAGAAATGGAAGGCAAAATTGAATCTTTCTCTCAGACAGCTGTGGGATAACTCAAAGAAAACCAATATTCGTCTATAGGGATACCTGAAAACGGTGAAATGGCATCACAAGGCACAGAGTCTCTTCTTTATGAGATCATGAAAGAACTTTCCAGACATGCCAAGAGAATCTGAAGTTCAGATAGCAGACAGTTTCAGAACTCCAGCACGACTCAACCCAAATAACACATCCCACAGGCACATCATAATTAAGTTCACTAAAGTTAATATGAAGGAGAAAATTCTGAAAGCAGCCAGACATAAGAAATCCATTACCTATAAGGGGAAGAATATTAGAATAACTGTAGATCTCTCTGATCAAATCTTTCAAGCTAGAATATAATGGTCATCAACTTTTAATCTCCTAAAACAAAAGAACTTTCAACCCAGGATACTGTATCCAGCTAAACTGAGTTTCATTTATGATGAAGAAATTAAATACTTTAATGACATCCACATGTTGAAGAAATTTGCTATAACTAAACCAGCTGTCCAGGATATTCTCAGACCTACCCTCCATAATGACCAGCATAATCCTCCACCACAAAAGTAAACTCACTCAGAAACTTTTTATCAAATTTAAACTTCCACAGAGACGAAAGGATTAAAAATGTCCACTGGACTTCCTAAAGATTTATCATTGTTTTCAATTAATGTTAATGATTTAAATTGTCCTCTAAAGAGGCATAGGTTGACTGACTAGATACTAAAACTCAAGCCAGATATCTGCTAAATACAAGAATCTCATCTTACATTAAAAGATGAATTTAGACTCAAGGTGAAGGGATGGTCATCTATATTCCAGGCAAATGGAAAACAGAAAAAAGCAGGTGTTGCAATCTTATTAGCAGATACAATAGGCTTTAAACCAACCAAAGTACAGAAGGATAAAGATGGACATTTCATATTTGTTAAGGGTACCACTGAATATGATGAGATTTTAATTATTAATATTTATGCACCCAACCATAATGCACCTCAATTTATAAGAAAAAATCTAATAGATATGAGCAACTTGATTTCCTCCAGCTCCATAGTAGTTGGAGATTTTAATACTCCTTTAGCAGTGTTGGATAGATCCTCCAAAAAGAAACTAAGTAAAGAAAGTTTAGATTTAAACTTAACCATTCAACAACTGGAATTAACAGACATCTACAGAACATTCCATCCTAATAAAATTGAATACACATTCTTCTCAGCACCCCATGGAACATACTCCAAAATTGATCACAACTTAGGTCACAAGTATAAACTCAGTAAATTTAAAAGAATAGAAATTATTCTTTGCATCTTCTCTGACCATCATGGAATAAAAGTTGAACTCAATAACAACAGGAATCTGCATGCTCATACAAAAACATGGAAGCTAAATAACCTTATGCTGAAGGATAGCTGGGTCATAGATGAGATTAAGAATGAAATTACCAAATTTTTGGAACAAAATGACAATGAAGACACGAATTATCAGAACCTCTGGGATACTGCAAAGGCAATCATAAGAAGGAAATTTATACCACTGCAAGCCTTCCTCAAGAGAACGGAAAGAGAGGAAGTTAACAACTTACAGGGAAATCTTAAGCAGCTAGAGAAGGAAGAACATTCCAACCCCAAACCCAGCAAAAGAAAAGAAATAACCAAAATTAGAGAAGAATTAAATGAAATTGAAAACACAAGAATTATACAACAGATCAATAAATCAAAAAGTTGTTTTTTTTAAAAAGGTCAATAAAATAGATAATGCTTTGGCTAACCTAATTCCAATCAAAGCTCCATTGTCATATTTTCATCAATCAGAAATGGTAAAGACGAAATAACAACAGACCCCACAGAAATTTAAAAAATCCTCAACGAATATTACAAGAAACTTTACTCTCAGAAATATGAAAATCTGAAGAAAATTGACCAATACTTGGAAGCATGCCACCTACGAAGACTCAGCCAGAATATAGTGGAAACGTTGAACAGGCCTATATCAAGTTCTGAAATAGCATCAACTATAAAAATCTCCCTAAAAAGAAAAGCCCGGGACCAGATGGCTTCACATCAGAATTCTACCAAATCTTTAAAGAACTAGTACCTATATTACTAAACCTCTTCCAAAATATAGAAAAAGAAGGAATACTACCCAACACATTCTATGATGCAAACATCACCTTGATCCCTAAACCAGGGACAATCCCAACAAGAAAAGAAAGCTATAGACCAATATCACTAATGAATATTGATGCAAAAATATTAAGCAAGATACTAACCAACAGAATCCAACAACACCTCAAACAAATTATACACCATGACCAAGTAGGCTTCATCCCAAGGACTCAAGGCTGGTTCA
>CAUYRH010034401.1:0-22983 GCA_963574655.1 Perodicticus potto
CTGATTGACATAACATTCATGAGATTTTCTCATTTACTATGTGAAAACATTTTTGATCCGTATTTAGAAGTTTTCTCCTGACCCTTCAAATATGCACCACAAGTGTGATCTCACCCTTTATCCTCTCTCCCTCCACCCTCTCCCTCCCCTTCCCTCCCTCACCCCTTTCTCCATCTTCTTGTGCAATAAGTGGGTTGTAGCCTTCACTTGAAAGATATAAATTTGCTTCATATTAGGGGTGTACACAATGGATACTTTTTCTTCCATTCTAGAGATACTCTACTAAGGAGAACATGTTCCAGCTCCATCCATGTAAATATGAAAGAGGAAAAGTCACCTTAAGTCACCTTTAATGCTGCATAATATTCCATGGTATACATCCCAAAACCAGAGATGCTGGCGTGGATGTGGAGAAAAGGGAACACTTCTACATTGCTGGTGGGAATGCAAACTAATACATTCGTTTTGGAAAGACGTTTGGAGAATACTCAGAGATCTAAGAATAGACTTGCCATTTGACCCTATAATTCCTTTACTTGGTATATACCCAGATGACCAAAAATCACATTACAACAAAGATATCTGTACCAGTTGTTTATTGCAGCCCAATTCATAATTGCTAAGTCATGGAAGAAGCCCAAGAGCCCATCGATCCATGAATGGATTATTTTTTAACTTTTAAATGTTAAGAGAATATAACTGTTTGAGGTTACCTGGGTCACTTTTGTAATGACTGAATCCTGGTTATATGTGTGCCCATCACCCAAACAGTGTTAGTTGTATTTGGGAAATTTTTAACATTTCCTCCTTAACTCTTCATTAAACCTCTGGTTATTTGGGAGCATATTGCCTAATTTCCAGGTATTTGTGTAGTTTCTAAAGTTCCTCTTATTATTTATTTCTAGTTTTATTCCATTATGGTCAATAAAATTCTTGGCATCACAGAATTGGCTCCCTTTTAAAAAATCTATTCAAGAGAGTTTAGTTAATGATTCACATTCAATGTTATTATCAATATGTAAGGACTTACTACTGACATTTGGTATTTGATTTCTGGTTGTGTTGTGGTCCTTTCTTTTCTTTTTAAAAATTATTCCTTCCTTTGTTAAAAGTGATTTTTCTCTAAGAATGTGTTTTCTTTTCTTGGTCTTAAATTTTTGTGTATCTGTTTTAGGATTCCCAATTTTAGGTTTCCATGAAATTTGAAAAAAATACTTCATTACCACTTATTTCAAATATATCACAGCTCTGGTACAAACAATCAACCAAATCAAGAGAAATTTAAATGAAATTCTACACTTTAACACCATCCCCTGCACCTTTTAACTTTTTGTTGTTCCTTCTCATATGTATATGTTTATTATACTAGTTATCTCTTAAAATGATGGAGTAATTATTTTTATTGTTTGCCTTTTAGTCTTCTTGCTCGAGATGTAAGTGGTTAATACACTACACTTACAGCAATAGAGTATTTTGTATCTGTGTCCTTACCATTTCCAGTGAGTTCCGTACCATACGCTGATTTATTATTGTTCATTAATGCCTTTTCTATCACCTTGAAGAACTCCTTTTGGCATTTATTGTAGGACATTTCTGGTGTTGATGAAATCACTCGGTTTTTATTTGTCTATAAACACTTTATTTCTCTTTCATAAGAAGGATATTTTTGTATGATATAATATTCTAGGATTGGATTTTTCTCCTTAAGCACTTTGAGCCTATCATACCACTCTCTCTTGGCCTGTGAGATTTCTACTGAAGATTCTGCTGCCAGATGTATTGTAGTTCCTTTATATTTTTTCTTTTTTTCTTTCTAATATTAGGACCTTTTCTTTATCTGTGGCCTTTGGAGGCTTCATTATTAAATGCCCTGAATTAGAGTTGCTTGTGTTAAATATGCTATGTGAATATATTATGTCTTTCTCTAACTTGGAAAGTTCATTATTATGTCTTTGAATAACCTTTTCTCCTCAGTTTCTCTCTTTGTCTCTCTTGGAGAGTAACTCTTAGATTTTTCTTTTGAGTCTGTTTTGTTGATCTTATAGTCATATTTAATTCCTTTTTATTCTTTTTACTTTTCCCCTCTCTGACTGTATTTTCTTCAAGTACACTAATTCTTTCTTCTGTTTGGTCAATTCTGTTGTTGAGAGACTCTTATACATTTTTCAGTTTGTCGATGAAAATTCCTCAACTTCAGAATTGCTGCTTTATTTTTTATCTTATTATTTTAGTCTCTTTAATTTCTCTCATTGGTTTATGAATTCTTTCTCTGTTTTTGCATGAAATTTTTGAGTTCCTGATCTTTTTTAGGACAGCTATTTTGAATTCTTTGTCTGAGGCTCACATATCACCAAGACTCCTGGGTTGGTTACTTGAACTTTTGTTTATTTATTAAGTCCATGTTTTTCTGGATATTCCTAATGATTGTAGATGTTCATCAATGTATGGATATTGAAGAGTTAGGGATTTATTTCATTCGTTTTTTATTAGATCATAACTGTGTACATTACTAAATTTATGGGGTACAATGTGTTAATTTTGTATATAATTTGGAATGCTTACATCAAACAGGTATTCATAGCCTTCAACCTCACTTATTTAGTTGTTATGCTCAGACATTTAACTTTCACAGACTGGACTTGCTTGAACCTGTTCTTGATAAGGATTTCTAGGTATTCAAAGGGAATTGAATTTTGTGATCTACATCTTTTGTCACTGTAGCTGTATCAGCTCTGCAGGTGTCCTAAGCTTAGTAATGCTGTAACTCTTGCAAAATTCTAGTGGTATTGCCTTGGTAAACTTTGGTAAGATATGAGAGAATCCTCTGGGTTACCAGACAATGTCTTTCACTCTCTTTTCTCACGCTAGGCTTGTGGAGTTAAGGGGAGAAGTGATTTGGGCATTCCTTCATGGACTCCAGTGCCAGGTCGTACCTGATGTCACCCCGGTCTCACCCAAAGGCAGTGGTAACTGTTGTCTGGCCACCTTTGATGTTTATTGAAAACATAAAAAGATCCAAGGGCTCTGTAGTCAGCAGGTGTTGGATCTTGAGAGAACTTGGTTCTTCCCATTAAGACCGAATGTTTCTTTTTGGCCCGGGGTAGATTTAGAAATGTTGTGGAGGAACTAAAGCCTGAACTCAGGGACTTCAGGAGTCTGCTCTGTATTTTATTCCACTGATACTGAGCTGATATATAACTTGTAAAATAAAATCCTCTGAATTCTTTTCTTTCTTTTCCTCAAATTGGAGAAGTTTTTCCCTGAACTACACTGGTTGGAGTTGGGGATAGGGTGACACTGGCTCTGGCTTGGCCACCATCACTGGTTTCTCACTGTGTCATGTGTATTTCAAATTCACTGGCTCTGAACCAGAATAGATAAGGGAATTGTACAAGGACTAAGCCTTTGTAAGGCCTTATAATTTTTGTCCAGGTACTTGCTGCTTTTTTTCTCATGGTCGTGAAGATAGCTAAAACTCTGGTTTTGAAATAGAAATTTTCTCTATGACTGGGCTGGCGTAATGCTCCCTTAATGATTACTGGCAGAATTCTTCCCTGTGCCACTTTCCCCTATACCAAAGCAGCAATAAATGTCAATACTAAGTCCTATAATAACTTCATTCTCTCTTCCCTAGGCATGCAAATTTTCTCTCCAGTTGGCTTGCCAGTATAGCACTTCCAAGAGATGAATGATGGATGGTGTAGGTGACATAAGATTGTCTTTTCTGCTCCCTTCAGTGACTTGTTCCTTAATATGTTGAAAGTAGATGTTATGATTTTGGGTTATTCTGAAATTTCTTGCTTGTGTAGGTAGTTGTTGAATTTGGTAATAATGGGGATGAGCAGTCAATGGAGGTATCTAGTTGGCCATCTTGATGCCTGCTAAACTGTAGCTCTTTTACTTGGAACTTAAAATGTATTGTTTTGACCTCAAAAGAAGAGCCCCACATTTCTCCAGCACTTCATCTTACTTAGTTTACAAGGCTTAAATAAGACTACAGATAGTTTCACTTCTGGAATTAATTGTCTGCAGTAATTTTGTTCACCAAATGATCCTGGCTCTGTAACTTTCTAATTTGTCATTTCCTGTTCCATTTGACCATAATAGGAGAAGGAAAAGTGAGTGTTACTTCCTGATGTAAGCTCTATATCATCCTCCATCTTGTTTACTTGAGTGAAGATACTATGAAGAATGTCCAGTCTCATAGACAATGAGAATGCAGCATGAGTAGTGTTCTGACAATACAGACTTTGGATTGGGAGTTTACCCTGCTAGTAAGTTAGTAAGTTAGTCTCCTATAATGTTCATATACTGAAAAAAGAATGCAAAATCCTTGGATAAAAGGAATCGATCATTTATTTTTCTCAGCAAAATACACAGTCAGAGAAATTCCCCCAGATTCCCAGAGGACAACAGGATGATGGTTACTTATTTACCTGTACTACATAAGAGGAAATTTCAAATGAGAACACTCCACATTCTTATGGGAATGGTGGTATATCTGCCTATCCCTTCACCTATAGTAAGAGGTCTTATTCATTATGCAATACCTTTCCAGAGCTTTCTCCCTGGAAGAGTGTTGTCTGTAAATAAATCTATTATCCTGGAATGTAGTCAAATGTGTTGAGGGAGGATAAGAGAAGAACTTTAGATTTCCAAATTTCATGAAAGGGATACACTATCTCTAGCTTCCAAAACCTGTATGGTTCCAAAATATGCCTTTTATTAAGAAGACCTAAAATGAGTAGCATACGCAAATCTGTAGTAGTGTGCAGACCCAGCATCATAATCAGTTGATTTTTTGCAGCCTTAAACCTTAAGGCTTTGAATATTTTACTTTTGAGATAGGCGCTTGATGACTTCAAGAACTTTTTCTCATAGCAAGCCCTATTTCACTGCCCATTGACCTACACGAAATCATTAAACCACAGAAAAGATTTATTAGACTGAAGTCTCCATTTGTTTTATATCTTTAGAAGCTTACCAAGTAATAAGGGAGTATAACCTTTCCTGAATACTGTCATGTCACCATTCTCTTAAATTGCCACAGTTTCTTTATAATAGCATGGTCCGTTAAAATGAATTTTAGAGAGCATTTTATGACCACCTGCTTGGTCGTCATAAAAGCACCTCAACTAGGAGCTTCTCTTGTTCCCAGCCACAGTTACCAACTGTGCTTTCTTTCATAAATATATTTTAGTGCCCGCTCTGTAGCAGCCACTGCCGAAGCACCCCACATAACTTCTAAATAAAAGGATTTCCTAAGTACACCATGCCATTTCCCACCACCACTGAACTATGTATGCATATAGAACATTATTTCCCAGTATTTAGATATTTTATCTAAATTTTTTGTCTACTTAGTATCAAAATAATTACATAATTCTTACATAAAACAGACTTTTTCAATAAAAGAGAACTATGAAATTCTCTATACTAATCTTAGCTTTACTCTCTAGGAAAATTTTTATTGAGCATCTATGTGTGAGCACCCAGTCACAGAATACAAACCCTAGGTGACTAGGCATGAATTCTTTCCTACATGTGCAGAATAAAAAATAAAATGTGAATCAAATATAAAACTAGCTAGCAGCTGTGTTCAAAGGGGTTATAAAATCTAGCTGCATGCTGGTAATTGATGAATTTGATGAAAGTGTGTTTGGTGTAGCAAATGAAAAATAAATTGTATAAGGAAATAATCTTTGCAAAATAGATTTGACATTTCTCTCCTTATGTAACTTAATATTAGGTAACTGAATAAGCAGCAGTTAGAAATGGAATACATTTTAGAAAAATATGAAGCAGAAAATAATCTTTGAATATACACTACATATAAATAGAAGACACCCTAAATTCATGTGAACACAACCTTTTTTCCTCACAGAACACATATTAAGATCTTGCGAAAATACCATAGCAGAAAAAATAAATTACAAAACACCAGTCAGTACAACCAGATGGAATAAACATTAAAGTATAATTATACCAGAAGAAGAAGATCTGAGGTCAGACAACTAATTTCATGAACTCATTCTTGAAAAAGCACTACATACCTCACTGTTGAACATCACTATAGTTACCTTTGAAGTTCTACCTTTGGGAAGCAATGCACCAATGCCAGCACTTAGTCTAGCCTTCAAAGCAATTTTTCTAGGATAATTTCATGAATTTAATTCTCTGATGTTGTATTTTCATGGAAAAAACATTCTCAGGATTCAAGGTAAGCTATACATAGAAAGATGAAGCTCTTCTTGCATAATCTATCCATCATTCACTTTGACCAGATGGTTTATTCAGTCTGGTGTCTTTTTCCTTTCCCATCTCTCTTCTTCACTTCTAAACTATGTGCTGTACTCAAAGCACCATGAGTTTAGCTTTGAAAATCTATTCTGAGGTCCTGGTCAAATATATTATGTATAGAAATCTTACATACTTCCCTGTGTTACCTAAGGTTGATTTCCACTCAGCTTTCTTTCATGAACACTTCTTTCAAATGTGTCCTCCTGAAACATAAAGATCTGAGACCTACACATTGCATTTCCCAGAATACATTGCAGTGAATACTCTGCCAATTTCTGTCACTTAAATGCAAGATTTTTAAAATGACTGCTGTATTTCTGATCCAAAAATCACAGAAAAAAAATCTAGATAAACTTTCTTTAAAGCCCTAAGCAGTGAATGATTGAACATTAAAATAAGGTTAGTAGCTCAGGTAGTGCCATCACAGTACCCACAAAGTTATAGCCTGGACTATAAGATATTTTGGAAGAAAATCACTTATGTACTATGCTAAAGCAATGGGGAGATTATTTCCAGTTATATCCTGAATGATAACCTCCTGTGATCCCCCTTTGTTAAAATAACTGCTCATTCTCTTTTGGTCCCATAATTTACGTAATTTTCACATAAGCCATTCATGCCTGACTACCACAATAAATTTTAAAACACTTTGAACAATATAGGAAACTTAAAAGAAGAAAATGATTGATAGATTTATTCTAATCAAGGCATTGCTGCCAATATCACTAAGCATATAAGCCTAAAGAGGAGTTGTGAATTCCAAAGGAAACCAGGATGTTCTTTGCATGAGAGAGTGGGTGGTCAAAAAAGCAACTGAAGATCTTCCTAGAATTAGAGTCTGTCATATTTCTTCCTGCTTGTGATTTCCCCCAATTTAAAAATGTTGCTTACTGATATTCTACAAGGCTAAAAAAAATGGTTGAGATCTGATTTACCACTGACAAGCAGAGCTGGTAAAGAATATAGAGTCAGGTAAAAGTTTAAAAAAGAAAATGGTCAGGGTGGTGCTTGTGGCTCAAAGGAGTAGGATGCCAGCCCCATATGCCGGAGGTGGTGGGTTCAACACAGCCCCGGCCAAAAACTGCAAAAAAAAAAAAAAAAAAAACAAAGAAAAGAAAAGAAAATGGTCATATAAGTTAGGTGGTGTTGACAGTAGAATGAATCCCAAATAACCGTATTTGAGGTACTGCCAGTATGGCAAGGTGCACCATATTGTGTGAGACACATTTCTAATGAAAAGGAGCATATACCAACCCTTCAAGCTTCTTCTCATAGGTTCATTTGGATTCAAATGCATTACTAATGCTGCATCTGATCACATATGTTACATGGATGACTTTTACAAGTTAAGCACTCAAGCTGAATCTTATCTATACTGAAAAAAATAATATTTTGGATCAACTTAGCCTCAAGAAGAATTCTCAAACAGCTGTTTCCCATGAAAATCAAAAGGAAAAAAAGTATTCATTGGTTTAATTCTTCCATGGAAGAAAGTTCACGGTCTCAGTTCTTGTTTCACCCTTTCTGAGAATCATAGCATGACTTTGATTTCACCTTCAGAATCTATTACCCAGACACAGAATAGCACTCATAATGTTGAGAGACATTTAATCAGTGAGAATATTCTCTTCCTCATCTACCTAGTTGGTCAGCAATCAATTATCATAAGATTATAAACTGATATGAATAATTTAAAAAATTTTTATTTGTAGCCATTTCTTCAGAAAAAATCATGGTGCTGAATTTGACACTGACTTGAAATCTATAACTTCAGGACATTTTCTCTTAAGAAGCTGAGTGATATGCTTTGGGAATACCCGTGTATGTAACTGAACAATCAAAGGAAAAATCGAGTTTCCTTAAGAGATCTTTTCTTCTCAGGTTAACTAGAGAATTTATTTTGATATCAGAATTCTGTTTATTTCTTTCCTACTGGTTTCTCCTCCATAGCCTGTTAGAAAGTTTTGTAGTTTCTCTAAAAGGTAAAATTAAATATGTCATTCCATAGGCACTTGTACTTTGGGAGGATTTAACAGCACACACACTCACTGTCACGGCTTTTATTAAATTGTATCTCCAGTACTATATTAGAATTCAAGTAGATGTTTTTGTTTATTTTTATGAAGTTTCATTTAACACTAATCTCTCAAGCAGGATGCATTTAAAACCAGATGTCTAATTCATTTCATTCTTTCATTTCCCAAACCTCCCTGTACATATGATGCCATTGCACTGATCATACTTAATTATTACAACATGTGAGTTTATGGAGGGCAAATTTGTGTCTGAATCACCTGTATATTCTGCCAGGGTTCAGCGCACAATAAATTCTCTCTAAAGACAGGTATTTTCTAAATGAAGGAATGAACACATTCATTCCTTTTTATTCTTTCCTCAACACATTTGTCATGTCTACAACCCACATATGAATTGATAAAAAAAAATGAAATGTTCCCTGATAGCGTACTTTCAAGTGGTCTTATAATATTATTCTTCTTCTTGCATCATTTTATTTAACTTCTTATTTATTCTTCCAAATAGTTCCAAATCTTTACAAGCATATACAAGTTGGTCTTTTTCCATTAACTTTTCTATAGTTCACTAGACACACGATTCTGAACCTTCCTGCTTTACATGTAAAAATATATCTCAGAAATCTGTTTCTGTCAGAATATAAAAGACTTTAAAATTTTTGACAGCTAAATAATATTCCATTGTAGGATGACAAAAGCATATTTAATAATTCTTCTATGGATTGGACTTTAGCTCCTCCACATAATCTTATGCTATAGCAAACCCTATGAGAGAGTAAAATTTTATGGGATATTTAATACATGAAATGAAATACGTCAAATTCTTAAAATCAGAATTTCTGGGTCAAAATTACATTAGTAGAATGTACAAGAGTAATAGCTCACATTCCACTTGGGTTATGCCAATTACCCTCTTATCAGAAATTAATAAGAGTTAGTATTAATAGTTTATATATCATTGCCAACAGAGTAATCAAACTTTTACCAATCTTGTTTTTAAAAGTAGTATGTCAATGCTTCCGTATACCCCCTGCTCTTTTCCCCTTGATCTTGGCAGCCACATTCTACTCTCTGTTTCTAATACTGAACATATTTTTAAAATTTCAAATTAATATGAGGGAACAAGAGTACAAAATTCCTCCTGGATAAGAGACATCCAAAAATCTATTATACAGCAGAATGATTACAGTTAGTAATAGTCCATCATACAGTTAAAAATTTCTGAGAGCAGATTTTAAGCATTCTCATTACAAAAAAAAACCCCACTAGTATGTGAAGTCATAGTCATGTTAATTAGCATTATATAAATATGCTATACATATATTATAACTACCTATATAGTAACAATGTGTACATATATCAAAACATCACTGCATATGGTAAATACTGTATATTTAATTTTTATTTGTAAAGTATACTTTTAACAAAACTTAAAAAAATAAAAATAAAATAAAAATAGTATGTCAGTATAATTTTAGTCTATCTCTCACTAAATAGGGTTGAATATTTCTTCATGTATCTAAATGTCTTATACATTTCCTTGATTTTTGGCTTTTGTTCATTTTCCCGTTTTGTTAAAACTTGGCTCGTTGTTTGCTGGAGATCTATCTATAGTGTGAGAGAAACCCTGTTAATTGACGTCTACAATAATGTGCTCTGAGCATTTTTCCACCTTGTCATTTTTCATTTGATCTTTCTATGCTATTTTCAAATGGTGGTTTACTATGCTTTTATATATATATATATGTATATATATATATATAGCAAAAATGATCAGTCTTCAGAAATTTAAAAATATTCAAGTATTAAAACCAATGTTGAGTCTCAGTAACCTGAGGTTTTTATGACAAGTTTGACAGACTTCAATAGAATCTAACACTCCGGCCAGCTGTGAATATTTACCTTCTAAGAAAATATTTTGTTAAATAATAATGCAAATAAAAGTATTACATATTTTAATAAAAGGAATTTAAATCAGTTTTAAAACAACAACTGGAAGGTTACCTGGGAAGTGAGAATAATGTAGTCTACAAATTTGTACCCTCATTAATTTAAAATTAAAAAATTAAATAAAATCTATAAAATTAATTAAAACATCTTAACACAAAATTTTATGGTAAGATGAAAATATGAATTAAACATTTTCACCTCTTAATAGGCAGTTGTCTAATACATAGAAAAAAAATATTATCATCACTTTCAGCAAAACTTCAACAAAACTGAGCATCTTTATTTATTAATTTTATTTTTTCTCGACATTATGAATCCAACATAGAGCTTACAATGGACACATAATCATTCCAAAGTCAAATCAAAGATTTTTCTCGTGCTGTCTCTTTGGCTTTTTATAGCAGGAAGAAAATGCTACTTAGGCTCTGTAAATTTTAATAGGCAGAAATGCATTCAGTATTCTTGGAAAAAGGAAATTGTTTTCAGATGCTTGTGAACTGGAACAGAAGCCTAAAGTATTCCTGCAATCTTTATCTCCATTGGTATCTCTGAAATACCCCTGGTTATTTTTCTCCTGACTCCTCATCTCATGTGTTTTCAAAACAACATTCTGTTTTATTAAATTTTTTTGGCCTCTTGGTCAAATGCAACGTACAAATGAAGTGCCTTTTATACAGTAACCCTTAATAGTCAAACTAGAGCTTCCTTCAGGAGGTAAAGAAAATGCAGATATAATAAAAACAGGAGGCAGGCAGGTAGTGTATTTATTATAAATTAAGTTAAAATCCCTACCTTTTCTTTTTTTTTATAACTACAGCAGTTAATATTCATATAAAGCATGGAATCTTTTCTTTAATCCTTCAGAAAATCCAATCCATTTATCTTTGCATACTCTAAATGAGTTCTGACTCTACATTATAAAAAAAAGGTTAAGAAAAAATCATAAATGGACACATATTTTTAATAATTAAATATAAGCTTACTGCCACATAAGATTATAATATTAGTATTAAATTTGAAATGAGCAGGATGATTCATAGAATAGTATTTTCCTCTTGCTAAAGGAATAGATACTGGTTATAGCTATGGCCGTAGGTATTTGTTTAACTCTGTCATTCTAATTAAGAAATAACATTCTCCTGGCTCAGCGCCTGTAGCTCAGCAGCTAGGGCACCAGCCACATATACCAGAGCTGGCGGGTTCAAATTCAGCCTGGGCCCGCCAAACAACAATGACAACTACAACCAAAAAATAGCAGGGCATTGTGGTGGACGCCTGTAGTCGCAGCTGCTTGGGAGGCTGAGCAAAAAGAATTGCTTAAGCCTCAAGAGTCGGAGGTTGCTGTGAGCTGTAATGCCACAGCACTCTACTGAGGGTGACATAGTAAGACTGTCTCAAAAAAAAAAAAAAAAATACATATATATATATATATATATATACACACATATACACATATAAAATGTTCTTCATCAGTGCATACTGCAACATGTAATTCTGTAATTACTGGTCAGAAGATATCCATTATTCTGTCTTAGGAGAATTTTCAGGTTTTCGCATTGGTCTTATTTAACACACTTGTATGTGTGTACACATGGATGTGACTTCTAGAGGAATCACTTTACCTGTCATGTAATAATGAAACATATGGATTACATGGAATTATAATAAAGCATACATATCACTTCACTTTCCTTACAACATCTCAGCATAATGGAGTCAGTTAAGGTTAGCTATTTCAGTCTTGAATATGTAGTTATATAAGATTAAATTTAGTAAAGCAGAGGGAGATTTAGTTCTGCCATCCTAATTAATGTCACCGAAAATTTTGTGACTAAATTTTCAAGTATTTCAAGTGGAACCTGCTGTTATTTACTTTCCAACATTTTTTTCTGACACATTTATTTTTTATGTTCAGAATAGTAGTAAAAAAGGCTGAATGGAATCTCTCTTGGAAGTATAGCAGGTGGTATGATTAATATAGAAACATGGTAAACATGGCTTTTCCATATTTAGAAATCCTATTCTCTGAATTATAATGAAATATGTTAGTTCCTTCAAGTATTAAGTAGAAAATTATTTTTTAAAAATATTTCTTAATATTTATACATTATTTACAGAAGATTTAACAAATAACTTAGTTTTATGTAGTTGAGATTATGCATATTAACTAGTTTAAACCTTATTATTAACAATAAATTGGAATGTTAGGCTATATTGTAGTAAAGACTGAAAAGAAACAAAATCAAAGCATCTCAAAAACAGCAGTGCGAACCCTTGAACAATATCTAAAGTTATTTTTGCAAACCATTATAAGGACATTAAAAAAAAGACTATATGAAGTCAGCACATTGTGCCCCATGACTGCACTAATGTACACAATTATGATTTAATGAAAAAAAAGACTATAACTCCCCATGATGCACTGTGTAGCGATACTAAGGGAAATGCTCCAATATACTTCAGGTTAGTACTATGTGGGTATTGCTGCCTGAGGTGAACACCAATTAAGTGTTCTTTAAATACAAGCTAATTTTATTTTAGTGGAAAAGCATAAAGTTTCAGAAAATATCTCTCTACTTTCCAGCTTATTTGAAAGGATGATGAGTTCCTAGGACATTTGTAAAAACAATCCAAAATAGAAAATGTTTTTAAATCGCCAAAAAGTATAAGAATATGAAACAATGTAATTACATTGTACAATGTACAATGTAATGTAAAATGTACATTTTACATGAAAAATGTAAAAAATGTTATGGCATCATGCAAAGAAGTACACGGCACCAAGAAACAGAGCGGCCACGCTAACATTATGCAATAAGGAAGGTAGTGCTAAAGGGAATTCTGCGAGGTAAAATGAAAGGATGTTAAACATCAACACAAAAAAATATGAAGTATAATTTTTAGTGGTAGACATAAATATATAAATAAATGAAATACTGTGGTGGTGTTGTACAAATTTCCTTTAACCTTAGTTAAAATTTAAAAGACAAAAGTACAAGGAATATCATAACCATGGAGATTAATTATTACATACAATATAAAAAAAGTAAATTCTGACGTCAATAACATAAAGTTCATGGGGAGAGCAAAAACGTAGATCTTTTGCATGCAATTGAAGTTGTTATTAGCTCAAAGTAGACTACCACAGTGAAAAGAATTTTTATGTAAGCCTCACAGTAACCATAATGAAAAAACTAACAAAAAAGATAAAGAGAAAAGAATCAAAGTGTAGCACTATAAAAAATATTAATCACAACCACAAAGGAACACAACAAGAATAGAAAGAAGAAACAAAAGACCTATAAGACAGAAAATAACAAATGGCCATAATGAGTCCTTAGCTGTCAATAATTACTTTAAAGGTAATGTCTGAAAAAATTAATGGGAAGCAGCAAAGGAAGTACTGAAAGGGATATTTAAAGTCATGATTGCTTATATTAAAAGAAGGAAGATGACAAATAAATGATCTAATGTTATGCCTTAAAAAAATTAGAAAAGAACGATATAAACACAAAAGTAGAAGAAAGGAAATAATAAAGGTTGAAGTAAAAATAATAAATTTTTAAAATCAATTAAACTGTGTCCATTTTTTAAAGTGATAATCAAAGTAGACAAATTGTTAAACTAAGAAAAAGAAAGATTAAGATAGCTGAAATGATAAATGGAGGTCATATTATAACAATTCCTCCAAAATTAAAAAAAAAAGAAAAATCATAAGGTGTATTATGAATAATTATGCACCAAGATAATGAACAACTGAGAAAAAATGAGTAAATTCCTAGAACATACATACTATTAATCAGGAAAAAATCGAAAGTTTGATAATACCAATAACAAACAAGGAGATTGAATCAGTAATCAAAAACCTTCCAATGAAGAAAAGCCCTGGCCAGAGGACTTCAGGGGTAAATTCTACCAAACATTTAGAGAAGTAATAGCATTAATCTTTCTTAAACTCTTGGCAAAATAAATGAAGAGAGAGTCCTTCTAAACTTTTTTTGATGAGGCTGGCATCACTTTGTAATCAAGGCAGACAAAGACCCTATAAGGAAACTAAAAGCAAATATCCCTGAGGAACATAGATGCAAGAATCCTTAACAAAATACTAGCATTCCAAATTCAGTAGGACATTAAAGCAGCTATATAATCTGATAAAGTGAAAGTTATTCTAGAATGCAAGGATGGTTCAACATATGCAAATAATCAATGTGATATATTACATTAAAATAATAAAATATCAAAGTCAAAATATCATTTCAGTAGATGCAGAAAAGGCATTTGACAAAATTCTACATCTTTTCATGATAAAATCTTTCCATAATTAGATATATAGGAACTTACTTCAACATGAATTATGCATAGAAGCTTCCGCTAACATGAATAGGGACAAACTGAAAACTTATTCTCTAATTTCTGGAACAAGGCAAAAATGCCCATACTTGCTACTTCTATTCAGCATTGTCTCAAAAGTTCTATCCAGAGAATAAAAGTTATTCTCAAAAAAAAAAAAAAAAAAAAAAACTAACTAAATTTATACATGTTTGTAGATGACATCATCTTCTATGTACATAATCTTAAAGGTTCCACAAAATCTGTCAGAACTAATAAGTGAATTTAGTTATATTGCAAAATCAGCCTATAAAAATGGATTGCATTTCTATACACCAGCAACAAGTTTTCTAACAAGAAAATTTAGAAAGTAATCCCATTTATGACACCATTCATAAGATCTTAATACTTAGTACTCTGAAAACTGTAACATTCTGACAAGACAAATTAAAATAGGCACAAATAAATTGAAAGAAATGCTGTCCCATGGACTAGAAGACTTAATATTGTTAAAATTAAGCAAAGCAATCTCCAAATTCGTGTAATCTCTATCATTAATCACTTATAAAATGTCTTGAGCTTGATGGACTTTATCTTAAAAATGAAAGTTTATTTATTTATTTTTTATTTATTTATTTTTTTGAGACAAAGCCTCAAGCTGTCACCTAGGATAGAGTGCAGTGACATCACAGCTCACAGCAACCTCCGATTCCTGGGCTCAAGCGAGTCTCTTGCCTCTGCCTCCCAAGTAGCTGGGACTACAGGCGCCACCACAACACCCGGCCATTTTTTGGTTGCAGCTGTCATTGTTGTTTGGCAGGCCTGGGCTGGATTAGAACCCGCCAGTTCAGGTGTACGTGGCTGGCGCCTTAGTCTGTTGAGCCACAGGCACTGAGCCATGAAAGTTTATTTTTTAATTTCTATCTTTTAACTTCCTACTTCCCTGAACTTTTTGAAGTCCTCTCCTGTTTGTTATCCTTTGAAATGCCAAATCTACCACATATGAACTATGTTGTATTCCTTCTTGACTAAGCAAATCATCATATAAGTTTTCCCCACTAAATCTTCAATATTTTACTTTTCTCCTGAATTATCCTCATTATAATATTCCCATGCTGTTTATTTTGCTATTGGTAGTTTATTTCCAGACTAAAAGAAGAAATACTAAATAAATCAACTCAACTCTTTTTAATCACTTCTTACTATGCAAGAAAAGACATGATAAAATTCCTTGTTGCTTTTATTTCTCATAACAAAACTGCCATTGTATACAGAGCAAGCTCATGCTGGAATGGAAGGCATGGTTGCCCAGAGCTTTCAGGGCCTCCACTTGACATAATATTAACATATTGATATCAGATACAAGCCTCTAATTCCAGTAGACTCATCAACTGGAGGAGTTCATCAAGACTCAGGGAGAATACAAGTAGAAACCAGTGTCTTTTGAGTCTCACTAACTGCCACACCTTATAGGATTCCTAGAATTCTTTTGCACTCATGGCTTATCTTGACAACTGTATGTGAGTAAAGTAAAAAGTAATGAAAGTACTGATGCTTATCGTACATATCTCTTATCAATCACACTATCCATTAATCCATCAAACTTAGAAAGCACAAATTGAAAGAAAAAAATTTATAAAGTTTCAGATGTCAAAAAAACAGCATTAAACCAATCATAGGGTCCTTTCAAGTAGGGAGTCCTGTTATCTGCATGTGAAGTATTCCATTATACTAATTTGGATGATCCACACGTCCAGTCCATCAGCAACAGTTTGCAGGGGTTTTCTTAAATTTCAGAACATTATGGGGGAATAAAAATTTTGGTTACATAATTTGCTTTTTTACCTTCATATATGAAGATGTTGATTTGTTACCACTATCTTTCTTGAGACCACCGTAGTCCAAGTCAACATCATCTCTTATGTAGATGATCCCTCTAACTAAATGTACTAATTGCAGTCCTTTCCCTTTACACCTTCTCATCAATTATATTTTCAACACAACTGAACAAGGAATCATTTTATAATTAAAAACAAATCATATCATCCTTCCACAAAAAAGCTTTGAATGATATTGCCATCTCACTCAGAGTAAAATCTCGGCTTTACAAATGCCTGGGACCCCCTCTGCCATCTTCTACTTTGCCCTTTCCACCACTTTCTCTTTGATTTTTGTCTATTCTCTTCCTTACCTCTAATTACACTTACTGCCTACATCTATGCCTTTTCTTATTCCTTGAACATGACAAGCATTTTCAGAGTTTTTGTTTCTTCTGATCTTTAAAATAACTTCATGTCTCATTTCTTAGTTTCCTGAAATCTTTCCTCAAAAAGTCCTCTTCTCAATGAACTCTTCTTTGGTATTTTATTTGAAATGTTAACAACTGTCACACTCAAACTTCATTTACGTTTTTTATGAGTCTCTAAAATATCTAGTCTTCTACTTCTAATAATTTACATAATTCTATCACTACAAAAATATAAACCTCAATTTTTATCTGTCAGTCAGTTGTATCTTTATCACCTGTAATTTTGGCTATTTTACCAAAGATTTACTAAGTTATATTAAGTGGTATATACTTATGATGGCTTTAAGAAAGCTTAATTTTGTATGTATATGATAGGAGCTAGGTTTATATTTGTTCGTAACCTTTCCTCTTAAGCCCAGAACAATTGTTTCAAACTTTCTACACAAAATAATTATTACTGATTGGATCTAGTATATTACCTCTAAAATAAAGTGTATTGAAAGTGACTAGAAGAACTAATTATTAAAGACAGAGCTTCTACTTTGAAAACTCTGTGAGAGACATCTTAATATCTGCCTGTCTTGTACATGTATTCATATTTACTCAATTTTTAAATATTTACCATATAGCATATTGTCTATTTTACTTTATTCCATAACAGAGTGGTTCAGATGTTTTATTGCAAAGATAGGTTTATAATGCTTAAATCAAGGCTATTTGTGTGCCCATCACATAAACAGTATTTATTGTACCTGTTAAGGCAGGATTTACTCCTTTCTTTCTCCCGCTTCTTGATTTCCGTTGACCCTTCCTTTTTTATGCTTATTTGTGACCATTGATAAGTTTTAAATTATTACCACTTATTAGAAAGTACATACGGTGTTTGCTTTTCCACTCCTGAGATACTTCACTTAAGATAATGGTCTCCAGTTCCATTAAATTGCTGCGAAGATACTAAATCATTTATTTTTTTTTATTCCTATGTAGTATGTGTGTGTATGTGATCTTTCATCAATCCACTTATGAACTGATGGGCACTTAAGTTCATTTTACATCTGTGTGATTGTAAATTGTGCTAGAATAAACATTTGAGTGCACTACTTTTTCTGTACTCATAATTTGGGATGCTTCTGTTATGATTGTCACTGGGTTCAAAAATCTTAAATTCCATCTTAATTTCATCATTGATCCAAGTAGCAGAATATTAAATTTCCATGACTTTTTGTAGAATTAAAAGTCCTTCTTGGAGTTTATTTCTAGTTTTATGCCACAGTAATCTGAGAAAATACATGGTAAGATTTAAAGATTTCTGCATTGGCTGAAAATTGTTTTGTTGGTGAATATATGAACTATCTTGGAAATTCTCCCAAGCACTTATGAGAATGTATATTTTGAAGTTTGGGGGTAGAGTGTTTTGTAGATTGCATATTCTGAAGTTTGGGCTGTAAAATGTCTGTTAGGTTCATTTCTTATAAAGTATTATTTAAGTCCAGAGTTTCTTTGTTGATTTTCTGCCTTAATGATCTGCCCAATTCTGTCAGTTCCCAGCAATTATAATATGACCTTGCTGTTTATTTCTTCGCTTAGGTCTAGTAGTATTTGATTTATGTATCTTGGAGTTTCTGTGTTGGGTGAATATATATTTAGGATTGTTATATCTTCTTACTGTATTATTACCTTCATCACTTATAATGACTATCATTCTTTTTTTATACCATTGTTTATTTAAAGCCTACTTTAACTCTTATAAGAATAGCTCCTCCTGCTTGCTTTTTGTTTCCATCTATGTGAAATAATTTTTTCCATTATTTTTCTTTGAGTCTGTGAATACCCTTGCGAGTTAGATGTATCTAGTAGAAACAAAAGATTCTTTGGCTGTCTTTCTTCATTCCTTCAGCCAGTCTATAGCTTTAAGAGTATTTATGTTCAATGTTAGTACTGATATGTGAGATACTGTTCTGTTCACCATGTTAAATGATGCACACTTTCTTTGTTTCCTCTTTTGTGTTATTGTTTGATAAGCATTGTGAGATTTAACTTTTAGTTGTTTTTATATCGGTTGGTAGTGATTGTTCTTTTTCATGTATAGAGCACTTTTAAGCATTCCATGTAGGACAGGTCCAGTTGTAACAAACTTCTTTTTTAATTATTTGGGAAAGAATTTATTTCTCCTTCATTTATGAAACTTTATTTTGCAGGCTACACAGTTATTCAATAGCAGTTATTCTGTTTAAGAAGACTAAACATGGGACCACTAACCCTCCAACTTGAAAGGTCTCTGTTGAGAGTTTTGCTCTTAGTCTGACGAGTTTTCCACTGGAAGTAACTTGTTGCTTTCATCTCACAATCTCACAGCTTGTAAGATTTTCCCCTTCACTTTGACTTTAATTAGGCTGATGACTATCTGTCTTGGTGATGTTCTGTTTGCTGTGAATCTTCCAAGTGTTCAATGACCATCTTGTTCTGGATATCTAAACCTCTAGCAATATCAGGGATGTTTTATTCTATTATTCTGTCAAATAGTTTTGTTTTTTTCCTTCTCCCTTAGGGATATGGATAATTTTTGTATTTCTTTGATTCACACGGCCCTACGTATGAAGTGATAATTCATACTTCTTAGTTCATTTTTCTACATTTTTTACTGAGTACCTTCATAATTCTTGTCTTCAAAATCTGAAATTCTTTCTTCTGTATGGTCTAGCCTGTTGTTAAAGCTTTCTGTTGTATTTTTAAATTCCCTAAGTGACTCATTTCTTGAACTTCTGTCATTTGTTTTTTAATGTTGTCTATATCTTTGATGAATATTTGGCTTAGATTCTGATTTTTTTTTTTATTTTAGAGATAGTTTTCTACCATCTCCTCAATTCCAAATTCCATTCATCATACTCATCATCCATAATGTGAATTCCCTATTTGTCATTTCACTAATTTCCTTTTGGTTTGAGTTCATTCTTGGACTCTTGTCTTGATCTTTCAGGTGCTGAGACTGCCTGATTTTTAATATAGCCAGAGTTTTTATGCTTGTTCCTTCTCAACTGGGGCTTCTTTTCTCAGATCAAAACAGATAAAAGACATGATACATCTATTCTTCTGTGTTAGTACCTTTGTTGCTCAATGAAGATAAAATGGGTCCATGGATGGCACACTTGGTTTCTAGTCTGGAAGCTTTAACAGGCATTAAGGGGCAAATGGACATGAGCCTTTAACACTGTTGCTCTGCTACATCTCTCCAGTTTTACCTATGGTTGTCCCTGGGCTTCTGTAGCAGGGTCAGCCACTGGTGCCAAGTGAGCACGTGAAGAGTAGCCAGCAGGATAGGGCATGTCTGCAAGATTGGGGAGGGTTTCTGTGCATGGCATGCACACATGCAGGCCTACACTTCCAAGAGGTCAGGTGTGTGATCAGGGTGAGGTCATTGAAAGGCACAGTACAGGGAATAGCAGGCTCACAGGGTATCCCACTGGCAGGCAGGGCATGGCGTGGAGTGGGTTGGTGGGTCATAGCTCATGCACATGGAGGAGCAGCAACCCAGGATGGAGCAGGGTGCCTATGTGGGATGAAGTAGGTCTGCAAGGCATGGCGCTTGCACCTGTGAGGCACCTACAGTAAGGCTCACCCAGGATGCCTGTGCAGGTCCAAGGGATGCAGTCCCCCTTGATCCAATGCCAGGCCATGCTGCTTATTATCCCCTTCATTACCTTTCAGTCAGCAGTGGCCCAGTTAACCTAGCAATGGACACTAAGGGCTAAGTGTTCATCCTCTGCCCAGGTCCTTAAGAAGTATGATTGAGTGGGATTACCCAGGTCTAAAGCAGCGGGTGACAGACCATGGTAGTGCTGGCAGGGATGCATGTCACTGCCTGGGGGAATATGTGAGTGTTGGAATTCCCCACTCATTCCCCTTCTGGGCATGGGCAAAGGGAAGGCAGCAGTCACAGGTATGAGCCTGGGAAAAGGTAGCATACCAGGATTATGATATAACAATGGTGCCAGCGTTAGCACCATTAGCCAGCTATCACTTCTCTCTGGAGTAACACAGCCTCCAATCAGGAATCTGTATCAGTCCAGAGGTCTGCTTCAGTGGAGGGGCCCTTCTGCTGCTCCAGTTACAGTATCATCAGGGACAGTGTGGAGCCCAGGATTTTCTCCTCTATCCCATTCCCACATGCCGGCACGTTCCTTAATTGCCTCCTGTCCTGCTGAAATATTTGTACCATTTTTATCACTTCACTTCCTCCTCCTTTCTATGGATTCTCAGTACTCTCACTCTGATGATCAATCCAAATGTGAATATCTCTTCACAACTTTCTATTTTCTCCATCAAAGTCATTGTTGAGGCTGCTTCTAGCCCACCATCTAGTCGTCACTACAGATTTTTTTGTGTAAATTTGGGTATATTTGAAAGGAGAGAGGATCTTTTTTAACTCACAGCCTTAGTTAAATACCTGTGAAATACCCTAACCCTAAAGAATATTCCAGATGAGTGGCTTGCTAGACTTTCTACATCTACAGGACAGACATAAATTGCACATGAACTTTATGTCTGCCTTGCATATGTAGACATAGAAATATACATAGAAAAAGGGAGGAATCTGAAGTTTACTAAAATAAAGTAAAAGTGTTAAAATGAAAAAAAAGAAAAAAATTAAAAAACAAAATGTGAAAGTACTATAAATATGTGAAAGATCCTAACCCATCAACCTCACATAAATGATAGACTAACAGTATTAGGCTTAATAAAGTATTAGGTTTAATAAAACTTTATCAGCATTTAGTCAATCAGTTAAAATATTAACATGCTAACAAGAGGACCCCAAGAATGCTAAATATTTGAATTATCTAAATCACATGAACGTATTCTGTGAAGAATATTTCAGTCATGATGACCTTTTACCATTAAATAAAAGGAAAGCAAAAAGGGAATATAGTATAATAAAATATTTTAATATGGTAATTATATGATAATTAAATGCAAATCAGTATGACAACCTATACATAATCTATTCTGTTTTTATTCATTTGATTTTGACACCTCAATTTATCAGTGCTTTCACTTATTAAAAGATTATTAAGGTACCTTATCTTACTGAAGTCAAGAGACCAAAACAGTGGTAACAGGACCTATGTGTCTATAAAACATACCATAATACTGCAAAACAGTGGTAACAGGACCTATGTGTCTATAAAACATACCATAAAATGAATATGTTATTTGAGTCCATATTTAAAAATATTGCCATTAAAAGCAAAGACTTTGTAAGTAATATTAAAATTCTTTTACTTTTCTAACCTAATTTTGGACCTACAAAATATCAAATTATACTTGAGTGTCCCATATTAAATACCTAGCATTGGCTATAAGGAGGAATAATACTTATTTAATATTATACTATATTTTATTTTTATACTTTCCTATTATAATATTGGTAATGAAGATTCTACAGTGCTTCACAATTTATAGCTTTTTAATTTAATTATCTCTATATCCTTGTAAAAATAGGGCTGATTATTTTATATATACGGAGACTAAATCCTATGGAATTGAAATATTGTACCATATGAGTACAGTTCTATTTCCTCCATATTTTTATTTCCCTGTAAATATTTTTTGCTCAATTCACTTAAGAATACTTTCTAGAAAAATGCTTTCTATTTTAATAATGTAATTTTATTGCAAGAAGTATTTATTATGAATGATTTCTTTTTTCATTATTAACTATTTTGGAATAAATTTGTTTTTTCATTTACGAACAATTATACTATAAATTGTTCTTTTTTTCTTTGACCCAGTAAAAATGGTTTCAAAGCCCAAACTGAATCAAAAGTGGAGCATGTTGATCTTAGTCCTTAGCATAAGAATTCTGTGCCTAAAGAGAATCATGTCAGGTGGGTTAAAAAGTGGTTGCAGATGGTTAAGTGATAGCAAACTTCCATTGCCTCTATTATTGTCCATTATTAATGTCCTCTTTTTGAGACATTAACAAATTAGTGAGAAGAAAATAGAGCATAGTGTGAGAGTCACTCTTCTGCTTCTTCTTAACTCTGTAGTTTATCTTCTTTTATTACATTTCAGAAGGACAAATCCCAAGAAGGGCACATTCAAAGGGAGGCTACTGAAGAAACT
>CAUYRH010034402.1:0-14956 GCA_963574655.1 Perodicticus potto
CATTTGGCCTCATAGTTATAGGATTATAGGCATGAGCTACTGCAATAGGCCAAATCTTGATTGTTTCACAAATTTTTTTTTTTTTTTTTGTAGAGTCAGAGTCTCACTTTATCGCCCTTGGTAGAGTGCCATGGCGTCACACAGCTCACAGCAACCTCCAACTCCTGGGCTTAGGCGATTCTCTTGCCTCAGCCTCCCAAGTAGCTGGGACTACAGGCGCCCGCCACAACGCCCAGCTAGATTGTTTCGCAAATTTATAAAGAAAAGTATGATACCATAGGCCAGGCGCGGTGGCTTAACTCCCATAATCCTAGCACTTTGGGAGGCCCAGGAGAGTGGATTGCTTGAGCTCATGTGTTGGAGACCAACCTGAGCCACACCTCATCTCTAAAAATAGCCAGGTGTGTGGCTGGTGCCTGTAGTCCTAGCTACTTGGGAGGCTGAGGCAAGAGGATTGCTTGAGCCCAAGAGTTTGAGGTTTGCTGTGATCTGTGATCTCACAGTGCTCTACTGTGATACTCTGTCTCAAAAAAAAAAAAAAGGTATGATAGTTCAAGTATGACACTGCATCATAAAACATGCTTTTGTACAGATACCTATCTCACAATTTTATTTAGAGGATGAAATTTAGGTTTACTACAGTTTTATAGAATTCTGTTTTTCTACCTTAAAGTTTAGGAATGGTAATCCATCATGAATCTTGAAGTCAACTTGTAGGATACAAAATCCTAAAGAACTTTAGGATTCATTAAATCATAGTCTACTAGGTAGCCTGGATGTGTGCTTTTCATTCAGCCTGTACACACTCTTATGGCTGCTGCTCCTTACTCGTTGTCTTTGACATACTCTGTGACATGCCAAGCTGAAGAGTGTGGTGTCTTTCTTCTCAGTTTTTATCCTCCTTGATGAATGCAAACAAAAACAAATAGGTTTTTGTGTTTATTCTTGGGAAATTTGTTCACTATGTTTCTTTACTCATGTAGATGCAAATTGTAGAGTTAATACTATCAAGGCTAGGCTGGGTGTGGTGGCCCATGCCTGTAATCTCAGCACTTGGGAGGCCGAGGTGGGTGGATTGCCTGAGCGCACAGGTTTGAGACCAGTCTGAGTCAGAGCAAGACCCCAACATCTCCTAAAAAAAAAAAAAAAATAGCCGGGCGTTGTAGTGGGTGCCTGTAGCTGCAGCTACTTGGGAGGCTGAGGCAAGAGGATCACTTGAAGAGTTTGAAGTTGCTGTGAGTTATGACACCATGGGACTCTACCAAGAGTGACCAAGTGAGACTCTGTCTCCAAAAAAAAAAAGTACTATCAAGGCTTGGTGGTACTGATACCAGAATTTCACTCTGCATTAGGTTCTCGGTGATTCAAAGAATGACTCTGGACCACAGATCAGTGGTAAGACAGGATTTATTTACAGAAAAGAATACAGAAGCACCAGAGCTCCTGCCAGAGAAAGGAAACCAAAGTCAGGAGAGAAAAGCTCTCTCTCTTTCTCTGTCTGTCTCTCTGTCTGTCTCTTGGCTCTTTGTCTAGGGTATGTATATATAGTTGCATGGGGCCCTTGGTAGTTACATTTAGTGGGGCTTAGTAGTTACATTTAGTGTGTCTGAGACATCGTGTCTGGGATATATCTGGGTCATGTCTCTAACAACGTGTCTGGGACATGTCTGGCTCTCAGTAGTTACATTTAGCTGGGCTTGGTAGTTATTGGTAGTTACATTTAGTGTGTCTGGGACATCTTGTCTGGGACGATGTGTCTGGGGCATGTCTGGGTTGTGTCTGGGTCACTAATGAATGGCTACAATTCCTTTTATTCTCAGGCCTAGGAAATGGGGCCCCCCTGCCTACCCTCCAGCCTGCTGGTTCCACTGCTTACTGCCACCCCATCAACATCGCCAAGGCCGAGGCAGCCGGTCCACGCCCCCCAGCTCCACGAGCTGGCTGGGATGCCACTTGTCCTGTATCAATACCATTAAGGCCTCAGAGCCCCAGTCTATCCCCTTTGTTATATAGGATAGTTCACTTCTAGCCAAAAATTCACCTTTCTGGACATTGTCTCTGGTACTTAGCTTAATGCCCAGTAATTAGACATTCAAATATGTATTAAATGAAAGATTGAGTCATATATATCACATAGCTCAGTGATTTTCACTTATAGATCAAGCAGTGGACTTGGGGTAGTTGAGAAAAGGGTGAGGTGATGGAGCTGTGATCCCAGCTGCTCAGGAGGTAAAGGCAGGAAGATCAGTTGAGTCCTGCAGTTGAAGGTGACAGTGGGTTATGATTACTTTTATTGTAATACAGCCTGGGTAACAAAGCAAGACCCTGTTTTTTAAAAAAAGGGAAAACCAACTGTGAATGAAGAATTATGTAATCTGGAGTTGGTTGGAAAAACATGATACTTGAGCAGAACAGAATTAAAGGAGCAGGGCTCCACTATGTCTTCTATCTTAAAAAGCACCACTTTACAAGTTTGGCCCTTGGAGGCCGGGCATGGTGGCTCACAGCTGTAATCCTAGCATCCTGGGAGGCTGAAGTGGGTGGATTGCTTGGACTCATGGGTTCGAGACCAAGCTGAGCCAGAGCGAGACCCCTGTCTCTAAAAATAGCTGGGTGTTGATCATGAGACAAATAAAACTCTTTTCTTTATGAATTACCCAGACTGTAGTATTTTGTTTTAGCAGCAGAGAACAAATTAAAACATTACTCACATGTACCTGCATGCTATCTATGTTCTCTGTTAGAGCCTTAGCACTTTAATCGTATGATAATTGTGTTAAAAATTAAAGTCTGATCATTCCAACACGTAAAAAAAAAAAAAAAAAATAGCTGGGTGTTGTGGTGGGCTCCTGTAGTCCCAGCTACTTGGGAGGCTGAGGCAAGATAACCACTTGAACCCAAGAACTTGAGGTTGCTGTGAGCTTTGGATGCTACAGCACTCTACTGAGAGCAACAAAGTGAGACGTTGTCTCAAAAACAAACAAAATAAACAAGTTTGCCTCTTGGTTGCGGACTAGGAACTTGACTATTCTTCTGGGAGTCTGGAATTTTGGTACATGATAAAGGGAAAGCTATGCGAATGGCCTTCAATAAAAACTTTGGGTTCTGAGTCTCTAATAGATTTCCCTGGGCAGAAACATTTTACATATTTCCGTATATTTTTTTGTTGCTGGAGAAAGACGCATGTTGGCAAGGCTTTCCATGAGAGGGAGAGAATATAAGAAGCCTGTACGTCAATTTCTCCAGTTTCTGACTGTGTCTTTTCCCCTTGTCGATCCTATCATTTATCATTTTTCTGTAATAAACCTTTCATGCTGAGTCCTGTGAATCCTAGGAAGTCAATGAAAGTGTGGGTGGTTTAGGGAAACCCTGAAACAATACCAAAGGCAGAAACTATAAAATAAATTATTTTTTTGAAGAATGAAATTCTAAAATAATTTTGAAAAGCATACAATAGCCCTTTTCATGGCCTTTTTGTATCATACTTCCTGGAAATTTTTCAAGTTTTCATTAATTAGCACTATCCAACAGTTCCATAACATGCTTGATTGCAAATCCCACAGTAATAGCAAAGTTTTTACAGTGAAAGAGCAGTTCATAAGAAATTGGTTGTCGGGCTTAATGTGGCTTAATGGGGAGGGTGCTTGTCCCATATACTGAGGGTGGCAGGTTTGAACCTGGCCCCAGCCAAACTACAACAAAAAATAGCCGGGTGTTGTGGTGGGTGCCTGTAGTCCCAGCTACTTGGGAGGCTGAGGCAAGAGAATCTCCTAAGCCCAAGAGTTGGAGGTTGCTGTGAGCTGTGACACCACAGCACTCTACCGAGGGCAATAAAGTGAGACTCTGTCTCTCAAAAAAAAAAAGGGGTGGGCAGTGCCTGTGGCTCAAAGGAGTAGGGTGCAGGCCCCATATGCTGCAGGTGGCGGGTTCAAACCCAGCCCCGGCCAAAAACTGCAAAAAAAAGAAAGAAAGAAAAAGAAGGCTTGGCGCCTGTGGCTCAGCGGGCTAAGGCGCCAGCCACGTACACCTGAGTTGGCGGGTTCGAATCCAGCCTGGGCAACCAAAAAATGGCCAGGCGTTGTGGCAGGCGCCTGTAGTCCCAGCTACTTGGGAGGCGGAGGCAAGAGACTCGCTTGAGCCTAGGAATTGGAGGTTGCTGTGAGCTGTGATGTCACAGCACTCTATCCAGGGTGACAGCTTGAGGCTCTGTCTCACAAAAAAAAAAAAAAAAGAAAGAAAAAGAAATTAGTTGTCAACAGAGGTTGACTTAGGAATTATCTATTTAACTTTTGTCCTCTGGTTGTTCCTAACCAGTATAGTTGCCTCATATCTTTAGAATCACTTTCATACCTCTTTTCGGGGCTTTTCATAGGATTCCAAGAAAAATAATAACTAGTATCTGGTTGATTTTCCCTTCTTTGCAAAGATCATCTCTTCCCCCGTCACCCCTCTACACTGTTGGCTGGCTAGAGTGCAGTGGTGTCATCATAGGTAACTGCAGCCTCAAACTCCTGGGCTTTTTCTGATCCTCCTGCCTCAGCCTCCCAGAGTACTAGGATTATAGGTGTGAGCCACTGCGTCCAGCCTGTCATGAGAATCTAATAGGGTGACATACGTGGTGGAAAGCCTTCAGCTCTATTCAGTGGGACTGACTTACTCTGAGGGTTAGCTGAGTATTTAATCTTAGATGTAAAGTCCTAAGTGGACTAAATATTATAGGAAAAGTATCAGCATATTAAGAAAGTGTATTTTGAGGCCGGGCGTGGTGGCTCACGCCTGTAATCCCAGCGCTGTGGGAGGCCGAGGCAGGTGGATTTCCAGTGCTCACAGAGTCTGAGACCAGCATAAGCATGAGTGAGCCAGAGTAAAAGACCCCGTCTCTACCACCAAGAAAGAACACCGCCGGGCGTTGTGGCGAGCGCCTGTAATCCCAGCTACTTGGGAGGCAAACGGCCCCGTGAATCCTTAGAAGGAAGGACAATGGAAAAAAACAAACAAACAAACAACAAAAAAGAAAGTGTATTTTGAAGAGATGTCCATCTTCTGCTTTCTTATTCCTAAGTTTTTTTGAGACAGAGTCTCACTTTGTTACCCTCGTTAGCATGCTGTGGTATCACAGCTCACAGCAACCTCAAACTCTTGGGCTCAAGTGATCCTCTTGGTGTATCTTCCCATGTAGCTGGGATTACAGGCACCCGCCAGAACATCTGGCTATTTTTAGAGACAGGTTCTCACTCTTGCTCAAGGTGGTCTAGAATTCCTGAGTGTAGCATGTCCACCTTCCTTGGCCTCCCAGAGTGCTAGGATTACAGGCCTGAGCCATCAAGCCCGGCCTCACACTCTTAAGCTCTGCTAGTTAAGTTCTCTGTAAAAAATCAAGTTAAAAAATCCTTTTGGTGTATCATAGGTTCTGTTCACTATTGATATATGACCAGTTTGTTTGTGACTTGGCCTCGTTTTGGTCTCAGTAGTTGGCTAGTGCGAGTTGGTAGGGATGCTGTCATTACTGTCACACAGATGAGCCACTTGGTGTGGGCATCTGTCAATTATCCCTGCTCTGGTGCTGCTCAAGTTTATTTGTTTCATGGAAACCCTAGGGCCAAGTACCAGGGTAGTCCTACCAAGCAGTTCTGGCAAGCATAGAATCCCTGGCAGTTTCATTATAATTATACTTCTTTGCATGGTTGCTTAGCTGTATCATCATAATAGCTGTCCATACTAGAGGCCAAAAAGACAGAGAGATAGATATACAGGCTGCTCGAAATATTTCAACAAATTACATTACAATTGATGCTTTTTCAACTGTTTTCCTCCTTGTGATCATCCCCTACTACCAAGTAGCCTATCAGTATTTTCACAAATAAGCAATAAAAGGCTCTAGTTACCCTTTTAAAGTAGAATATATTGAACACCATATTTTTTATGTTCATTAAAATAATTGCGTCATTTTTTTTTCTTTCTTTTTTTTTTTTTTTGAGACTGAGCCTCAAGCTGTCACCCTGGATAGAGTGCTGTGGCTTCACAGCTCACAGCAACCTCCAATTCCTGGGCTCAAGCGAGTCTCCTGCCTCTGCCTCCCAAGTAGCTGGGACCACAGGCGCCCGCCACAAGGCACAGCCATTTTTTTTTTTGGTTGCAGCCGTCATTGTTGTTTGGCGGGCCCGGGCTGGATTCGAACCCACCAGCTCAGGTGTACGTGGCTGGCGCCTTAGCCCATTGAGCCACAGGCGCCGAGCCCATTTTTTGTTTTCTAATCTGAATTTTAAGCTTTAATAAGTGATGTTACTATTTAATACACATGTAACAATGATGATAATAATAACAATTGGAAACTTTTTTTTTGTTTTTTTTTTTTTGAGACAGAGCCTCAAGCTGTCACTCTGGATAGAGTGCTATGGCATCATGGCTCACAGCAACCTCCAATTCCTGGGCTCAAGCGAGTCTCTTGCCTCTGCCTCCCAAGTAGCTGGGACTTCTGGCGCCTGCCATAACGCCCGGCCATTTTTTGGTTGCAGCTGTCATTATTGTTTGGCAGGCCCAGGCTGGATTCGAACCTGCCAGCTCAGGTGTAGGTGGCTGACGCCTTAGCCTGTTGAGTCACAGGCACCGAGCCAACAATTGGAAATTTGTAATGGGTATTTACTATATGCAGGGAAGTATATATACTAAATATTTTACATACAACATTTGATTTAAATCTTGGAAACCCTAGGAGATAGTTGCTTCAAATGAGGAAAGGGAAGATCAAAAAAGTGAAATTACCTCGCCCAATGTCACTCAGGTATGCAATAGTGAAGCAGAAATTTAAAAAACCTTTTTTTGTCTTTTTAGATCAGGAATTAGGCAGTCTTATTTTTTAAATCAGAGAACTAGGCAGTCTTATTTCAGAGTTCATGCTCTTAACTGTTTAAAATTCATTCACTGGGCAGTGCCTGTGGCTCAGTGGGTAGGATGCTAGCTGCATATACGTAGGGTGGCGGTTTCAAACCCGGCCCCGGCCAAACTGCAACAAAAAAATACCCAGGCGTTGTGGTGGATGCCTGTAGTCTGAGCTACTTAGGAGGCTGAGGCGAGAGAATCGCCTAAGCCCAAGAGTTGGAGATTGCTGTGAGCTGTGATGCCACAGCACTCTACTGAGGGTGATAAAGTGAGACTCTGGCTCTAAAAAATAAAATAAAATAAAATAAAATACAGATAAAGATAAAATTCATTCATTGATTTAGACTTACAGTATGCTCTAGAAGTACTTTGAGTGTTTTTTCACTTAATAAAAGTAAAAATCTAATCCCTGATATTAAATGAATCCAACTTAAAAGTTTTTGTTTCATTAGATGGCCAACTATTACATGAAAAGATGTTCGGTATCTTTAGATATCAGTAAAATGCAGGGTTTTTTTTTAGAGACAGAGTCTCAACCTAACGCCCTGGGTGCTGTGGCGTGATAGGTCACAGCAACCTCCAACTCTTAGGGTCAAACAATCCTCTTGGCTCAGTTTCTTTTCTGTTTTTGGTAGAGACAGGGTCTCGCTTTTACTCAGTCTGGTCTCAGACTTGTGAGCTCAAGCAATTCACCCGCCTTGGCCTCTCAGAGCGCTAGGATTACACTCGTCAGCCACCGTGCCCACCCAGTAAAATGCAAATTACAAATATAATGAGAAAGTATTATACATACATTAGAATGGCTAACATTAAAAAGATAAACAATTCCTATATTTCAAGGATGTGAAATATCTGGAACTCTTACACAGTGTTATACAACCATTTTAGAAATCTGTTTGGCAGTTTCTTTTTTTTTTTTTTTTTGAGACAGAGCCTCAAGCTGTCACCCTGGATAGAGTGCTGTGACATCACAGCTCACAGCAACCTTCAATTCCTGGGCTCAACCGAGTCTCTTGCCTCCACCTCCCAAGTAGCTGGGAGTAGAGGCGCCTGCCACAACGCCCAGCCATTTTTTGGTTGCAGCCATCATTGTTGTTTGGGGAGCCCAGGCTGGATTCGAACCCGCCAGCTCAGGTGTACATGGCTGGCGCCTTAGCCCATTGAGCCACAGGTGCCAAGCCATGTTTGGCAGTTTCTTACAAAGTCATTCGTACATTTACCTTAGTCATTTCATTAGGTTATTTACTTAGAAATGAAGTTGTGTGCCGGACGTGGTGGTTTCAAACCCAGCCCCGGCCAAAAACAGCAAAAAAAAAAAAAAAAAAAAAAAAAAGACAGGATCTCTCTCTGTTGGTTAGGTTGCTCTTGAACTCTTGGCCTCAAGCTAGTCTCCCATCTCAGCCTCTAAAAGTGCTGGGATGACAGGTGTGAGGCACCATGTCGTTTTAAATATTTAGTGAAATCAGCAAAAAGCATCAAAATGTAAAACCAGTAACACTATACTGAAAAAAGGACTAGAAAACTATGAGCTGAAATTGGAGTGTTACCTAATTCATCCTCAGCTGGGAATGTGCTGCAATGGGCTACTCCAATTTTCCCACATTTTTTTTTTTTTTTTTTGGAGTCTCACTTTGTCACCCTCAGTAGAGTGCCCTGCCATGCCATGGTATCACAGCTCACAGCAACCTCAAACTCTTGGGCTCAAAGTGATTCTCTTGCCTCAGCCTCTCTGGTAGCTGGGAGGTGTTCACAAGGCTCCGCTGTTTTTTAGAGGTGGGGCCTCACTCTTTCTCAAGCTGTTCTAGAACTCCTGAGCTTAGGCAATCCATTCACTTCAGCCTCCCAGCGTGCTAGGATTACAGGTGTGAGCCACCTCACGCCTGGCCCCATTTTCCTGCATTCTGTTCATGTCCTGGGATGACTGTGAAAGCACAAGTATTGATTTTTGTTTTCCAAGTACATTTTAGTGAGTGGGCAAATTCACAAATACTGATTCTGAGAATCATTGTAATTCCTCTTTGATGCTACCGCTCTTTGTACAAACAATAAGTCAGTAAAAGCATCAGAATGCAAATATTTATCAAAACATTGCAGGGGGCTTGGCACCTGTGGCTCAAGTGGCTAAAGCACCAGCCAGGTACACCTGAGCTGGCGGGTTCAAATCCAGCCCGGCCCTCCAAACAACAATGACGGCTGCAACCAAAAAAAAAAGGCTGGGTGTTGTGGCGGCCGCCTGTAGTCCCAGCTACTGGGAGGCAGAGTCAGGAGACTCGCTTGAGCCCAGGAATTGGAGGTTGCTGTGAGCTGTGATGCCACAGCACTCTAATCAGAGTGACAGCTTGAGGCTCTGTCTCAAAAAGAAAAAAAAAAAACATTGCAGGGGATTGTACAACAGGAGATACACAGAATAATATAATACTTCACCCTCTTGCTCATAAACTTAATATGATTTATAATTTTTTAACTTTTTTTTTTTTTGAAACATAGTCTCACTATGTCCCCCTCCGTGGAGCACTATGGCATCACAGCTCACAGCAACCTCAGACTCTTGGACTTAAGCAATTCTCTTAAGTAGCTGGGACTACAGGCCTCTACCACAACACCAGGCTATATTTTTGTTGTATTTTGTATTTTTGTTTGGCAGGGTGGGGCTGGGTTCAGACCTGCGAGCCTCGAGTGTATGTGGCTATCGCTGTAACCACTGTGCTATGGGCGCCAAGCCTTCTTTTAACTTTTTAAAATGAAAGTTTTACATACACATGGTTCAAAAACTTCAGAAGTTCTACAGAGTTAATTGTGAAAGTAGTAATCTCTTGTTTCTCTACCTTTCCCTTTTTTCCGGAGAAAATATAGTTCTTTTTGCTGTTTCTTTTGGTATTTACCTCCAGATTTCTGCATAACATGATTATAATGCTACGTCTTGATTTTTTTTTTTTTTTTTAGAAAGTATCTGTGGTGATAAAGACTTTCTTTGACCACCCTTTGAACACACATTTTCCTTCCTTCTGAATCATAAATTTTGTCAATACTGTTTACATTGCTATATAATTATTCACATTCTGCTTACCTCACTGCTCTTATATTACCTTTTTATTTTCTCATGTTAATATTTGTCTGATTTTAGAATATGCTTTCTCAATATCTATCTGCATCAATTCATTACCTGAGAGTCTAAATAGCTCAAGTATTGTGTTGGTATCTTTGTTACTGTTGTCCTGAGCATTCCCTTCACCTCTCTCCTCCTTTGGATATCCAGTTTTCTGGACCCCATATCGTCTCATTTCTTGTTCATCTTTTTTCCCCCTCATAATCAAAACTTGGTTGAAAAACTGACATAAAAATAGGAGATCATTTTTTTTTTTAAAGAACGAGGTAGTTTATTAACCCAGGCATCATTTGTTCTAATGTTTCTTGTTGGCAGCTGCCACCTGTCCGGCAATTCTGTCCCGATCTCTCTGTCCCTGAGGTGTCAATTTGCTGCCCCCATTTTGGTCCTTTTCCAACATTTTCAGTCCTTCCAGGGCTTGAAGGACCCGGCCGGCCACACTCTTGGAGCCTCGGCTTAAGTGGCTGGGCATGACGCTGTTTCTCTGACGCTGCCAGAACTCTGACGATCTCCTGTTGGTTAACGTCTTTTACAGTAACTCCAGGCATCGTGCGGCCTCCTCGCTGCCAGCCAGGAGAAAAGGAAAGACGGGGTTTCCCGGGCGCCAGGTCTCGCGATAGTTTCAGCGGTCGCGAGAGCGTGATTAGCGTCCAGGCGCCTCGGCCTTTCTCAGGGCGGAAGTGGCTTCGTTTCCGCCTGAGGGGTGGGTGTGTAGTGAGGTATGGAAAGGCTATGGAAAAGGCCGTTTCTTCTCCGCTCTTCCTTTTTCCACAGCGTAGTAAAGAACACGAGCATCTCTGTGCTGAGCGGGGGTAGCTTAGCCTCGTTTGCGTCATTGGTGGCAGGAAAGAACACGATGGCGGAAGTACGGAGGAATCTGACAGAAAGCAGCCCGGCCGCAGACGGCACCTCCGGAAGTGCGGAGAGGGACGTGACCTGGCCAGAAGTGGGAGTAGTAAGGGGTCTCCCGTGGGGAGCAGAAGGACAGGGCAAGAAAGAAGTGTGGCCTCCATCCTACCCTGAGTCTGGAGATCCTTATTGTGTACCTTACAAAGTCAAATGTAATTCTCTTGGTAGATTAACTAGAATTACTGAACTTATGGTAAGGCTTTCAGTGACACAGCAAAATTCAGGAACTTATGTAGATCTTTGGCGTTGCTTTCTTCTAAATAAACGCCCTTCTTTAAATCCGTCCTTTCCCCCTGTAGGCTGGTACAACACTGTTGAGAAACCCACACAAAGAACCGTTGTCTGAGCATGGGTGAAAACTGCAGTAATCGTGTAGAACCTGTACATTTTACATCCATAAAATCAGAGTTTAGACTTTGAACTAGCTGTTTCTTTTTATGTTCTTTCCTCTTTTCCAAGGACAGATGCAGTAAATCTCTAGCCAAAGGTATCTTGAGCCTTTCACAAAGCCAGCCAGCTCTTTCAGGCCTCACAGACCTTAATCATCTTTTTGTTGGATGATTACCTTTAAATCACTTCTAGATATAATTTTCTTAGAAAGTAATCTTCTCTAGCCCTCTGGGAGGCCAAGGCAGGTGGTTGGCTTCAGTTCAGAAATTCCAGACCAGACTGAACAAGAGTGAAACCCAGTCTCTATTAAAAATAGAAAAATTAGCCAGGCATTGTACTGGGTGCCTGTAGTCTCAACTACTTGGGATGCTGAGGCAAGGGGATCTCTTGAGCATAAGAGTTTGAGGTTGCTATGAGCTATGATGATGCCACAGTACTCTATCCAGGGTGAAAGAGTGAGACTCTGTTTAAAAAAACATTTTTCCCCCCTAAACTTGTACATTGCCTCTGGAAGAAAGAATGCATGAGAAATAAAAGTTTTTGAAAACTTTCATGATTGAAAATATTCTTTTTTCTATATTCATATGACTCATGGCTTGATTTGGTTTAGAATTTAAGAGGGAAGTAATATCTCCCCTGAAAATTTAAAATTTTTTTTTGTAGAGACAGTCTCACTTTACCTACCTGGTGGAGTGCCGTGGTGTCACAGAGCTCACAGCAACCTCCAACTCCTGGGCTTATGTAATTCTCTTGCCTCAGCCTCCCGAGTAACTGGGACTGCAGGCGTCGGCCACAACGCCTGGCTATTTTTTTGTTGCAGTTTGGCCGGGCAGGGTTTGAACCCGCCACCTTAGGTATATGGGGCCAGCGCCCTACCCACTGAGCCACAGGTGCTGCTCCCAAATTTTAAAGTTTTTATTCCATTTTGATGTTTTAGTTTTCAGTAATGTTGTTGAGACATTTAATGTACCAATAATCAATCTTTTGTATTTGACCTCCCTAGGAATGTTTAAGGTCTTCTTTTGTTAGAGAAGTCAGTGTTTCACATTTTTAGGGTGATGCAACTTAGTGTGCAGGCTGTGTGTCTTTTTAAAATCCGTTATTCTGAAGAGATAGAAGAGCCTTCCAATGTGGAAATTTATGCCCATCAGTCCTAGGAATTTTTTTTTTAATGTTCTTTTTTCTGATTTTGCTGTTCTGTTTTGCTGTGATTGGCATTCCTATACTGATCTTTTATTTTTCTTACTTTTTCTCCACTTTACACTTTTATTTTTTGTTTTTATTCTGATTTCATTGCAATTTTCTTACCTCTATTTTCTGCCCTCCTATTACAGCCTCCTTCTTCTAATATATTTTTAAGTTTCAAGATAACATTTCAATTTTCTGAATATTCTTTTTATAAGAAATATCTTGTTCTGTTTTATGGGTATAAAATCTCATGTTTGCTAGTATATTAATGACAGTTTCTTTTTACTAGAGGTAAAATTTTCGCACAGTAAAATTATCTCATTTTGGTATATGGTTCTATAAGTTCTCACAAACATACAGAGTCGTGCAGCCAAACACCATATTAAAGATATATAACAGTTCCCTTACCTCTCAAAATTTGAAGTCATTCCCTTCTTCTCTCTCCAGTCTTTGTCAGCTTTGTTCCATTTTCATTTTTTTCCTTGCTCTCTTTTCTATTTCTAATATTTTGCTCTTTCCAGAATGCCTATTTTCCAGAATAATAGAATCAGAATAGTTAAAAAATAATTTTTTTTAGGCCAGGCATGGTGGCTCACGCCTGTAACCCTACCACTCTGGAAGGCCAAGGTGGGTGGATCACCTGTTCTCACGAGCTGAGCCAGACTGAGACCTCATCTCTAAAAATATCCAGGTGTTGTGGCAGGAGCCTGTAGTCCCACCTACTCAGGAGGTTGAGGCTAGAGCAGGGGTCCTCAAACTTTTTAAACAGGGGCCACTTCACTGTCCCTCAGACCGTTGGCGGGCCGGACTATAGTTTTAAAAAAAAACTATGAACAAATTCCTATGCACACTGCACACATCTTATTTTGAAGTAAAAAAAACAAAATGGGAACAAATACAATATTTAAAATGAAGAACAAATAAAGTTAAATCAGCAAACTTGGCTCAGCGCTTGTGGCTCAACGGGTTAAGGCGCCAGCTACGTACATCTGAGCTGGCAGGTTTGAATCCAGCCTGGGCCCATCAAACAACAATGGTGGCTGCAACCAAAAAATGGCCGGGCGTTGTGGTGGGCACCTGTAGTCCCAGCTACTTGGGAGGCAGAGGCAGGAGACTGGCTTGAGCCCAGGATTGGAGGTTGCTGTGAGCTGTAATGCCACGGCACTCTATCCAGGGTGACAGCTTGAGGGTCTGTCTCAAAAAAAAGAAAAAAAAATTGTTGCTATTTTGTTTTTTTTCCAGGATAATTTTTTTTTTTGAGACAGAATCTCACTACGTCGCCCTTAGTATGTATCCCCGACTACAGGCACCCAACACAATGCCTGACTATTTTTAAAGACAGGGTCTTGCTCTTGCTCAGACTAGTCTCAAACGATCGCTCAGGCAATCCACCAACCTTAGCCTCCCAGAGTGCTAGGATTATAGGAGTGAGCCACTTTGCTGGCCTTCTTTTTTTAAAGAGATGGGGTCTCATGTTGTCACTCAGGCTGGAGTGTAGTGGCTATTTGTAGGCATAATCTTGTGCATTTCAGCTTGGAACCCCCGGCCTGAAGCGATCCTCCTGCCTCAGCCTCCCAAGTAGCTGGTACTATAGGGTTTTGTGACCTTACATAGCTTAAAGCAGCAAAATTATGGATGGGGTTTAGTGAAAACTGCTGGCATAGGAACCAAGGAATCAGCAGAGTAAGAAGGCCCCCGGCTGCACAGAGAGACCCCCCCCTTACCATCTCATACTTATACGTGGTCCTCTGGAACATACTCTTGGTCCTTTGGATGTAGAGGAGGATGTTGGCAAAGACACGGATGGCATCCTGATAGCGACGCATCATCAAATAAGCAAAACCAACGTAATAGTATGTGGTAACTTGGCACTCTGGTACACGGGAATACATGCTCTGAGGAAAGAGATGGAATGAACATTTGTGACTCCCAATTCATCCCAAATGGAACCTGAAAGGTGGTGGGGCCTAGCGTCAGCTGAGATGGAAACATGGAAAGCTTCCACTGTAGAGACCATGAACCACCCAGAGGAAACTCTAGCTTTGGAGTTCCAGGGTCTAAGAGTAGATTGCACTATTCAATAATTAAGATGCAATATTTTGAGGTTCCATTTTCTTAGCTGTTAACAGGAAGGGACTGGAACAGGTGATCCCTAAAATGTTTTTCATCACTAAAGCTCTATACTCCTTAGTTTTGTTATTTTCCCTTGCTTTTTGCAAGTAAGCCCTATAAAGGGAAGGATGGTTAAGAGGAAAATGTGTATACACACACGTGAGCCAAACATTAAATAAAAATATTTTCTGGCTCGGCGCCTGTGGCTCAGCGGGCTAAGGCGCTAGCCACATACACCTGAGCTGGCGGGTTCAAATCCAGCCCGGGCCCGCCAAACAACAATGACGGCTGCAACCAAAAAATGGCCGGGCGCTGTGGCGGGCGCCTGTAGTCCCAGCTACTTGGGAGGTGGAGGCAGGAGACTCGCTTGAG
>CAUYRH010034406.1:0-12516 GCA_963574655.1 Perodicticus potto
CACAGCTCACAGCAACCTCTAATTCCTGGGCTCAAGCGAGTCTCCTGCCTCCGCCTCCCAAGTAGCTGGGACTACAGGCGCCCGCCACAATGCCCGGCCATTTTTTGGTTGCAGCCGTCCTTGTTGTTTGGTGGGCCCAGGCTGGATTCAAACCCTCCAGCTCAGGTGTAGCTGGCTGGTGCCTTAGCCTGTTGAGCCGCAGGCGCTGAGCCGATTATTTGGTCTTTTGTCCTTGGCGCACTTGAACCTGTAGTTAAATTTCCATGATCCACTTCTATTATGTTGATCAAATAGAAGAGTAAAAAGATAGATAAACTTACTGTGCTTTGAACTTCTTTTGAAAATAATTTAATTCATGATCTTTAAAAATTTAAGGGGCAGGAGTGGAGCACGATGGCAGATGTGAAGGATCTTCAGCTGAGCTCTCACAGAACAATTAAGGAAAAATAGAGAACCCAACCATACCTGGCACAGGGACCTTACCCACACTCATAACTCAGGGAAGCAATGAGGTGGTGGTGAAGTGGATATGATCTGGTGCGTGGAAATCTAATGACTTAGGCAAGTGGTTGTGACCAGGTGGGATTGGTTGGCCCCCCCCCATGGAGGTAGGAGAAGGGAGGAAGCCTTTCCAGAGTTTTCAGTTGTTGGGGAAAGCTGTGTTTTGAGTTGAAAGCTTGGAAGAGTGGGCAGACTTGAATAGTATACAGCAACCACATTTGAATGCTGGTTGGAGTGGATTTGTCATAGGTTTGGTGGCTAATGAGGTGGCCATACTGAGAAGGTCTCCGGGGCCAGGAGGCAGCCATTGTGGGAAGGTTGTGAGAAGGTCTTAGCAGGGGCCTAAAGCATGGCTGTCTTAATTCTGCCTTTAGGGATCAGAACTCCACTCTTGGGCCAGACTGAGGGACTCTGGCACTCCACAAGAACTGGAGTCAGGAGTCACTGTGAGACCTGCCCTTGAAGGATTTTTGGAGCTTTAGGACCCCAACCTGGCAGGATCTGAATGCTGAGGAAGCAATCAGGCAATCACTGAAAGCAACTAAGTCTGGAATAAGGATTATGGAGGTTGCTGGCTGTGCTCTCTGTCTCCTAACAAAACCACAGTGCCACTTGGTGTCATGGCATCATATTGCAACATATTATCATCAAGAGCAAGGACTTCTGTTTATTTGGCTTTGCTCAGGCTGAGGCAACTTCAAGACCTGTAAAACAAAGGTAATTTGAAACAGAGGAGGCAATGAGAAGGAGAAAGGAGGACAAAGAGGTGAACAAGAAGAAAGAACACATGAGGGGGAACCAACAGAAAAATTTGGGTAGCATGAAAAGCCAAAACAGAGGAACTCCCCTGTAGAGAGACCATAAGGCAGCTGCTGCAGAAGATTCTACCTTTAAGGAATTAATGGACTTGACAGAAAGGGAATTTAAAATATGGATGATAAAGATAATTAAAGGAATGGATGAGAAAATGGAAAGACAAAACCAAAAGTCAGATGGGAGATATGTAGAATATAGAAAGGGTATGACGGAGCTTAAGGTAATGAAGGAGACAATCAGGGAATGTAAAGATGCAATAGAAAGTATCAAAAATAGGTCAGACCATTGAGAAGAAAGAACCTCAGAGCTAGAGGATAAAGTTTTCAAATTAACCCAGGTAGTTAAAGAGGCAGAAAAGGAGAGAGAAAAAGCAGAACAGGCGCTTAGAGAACTACGAGACTCCATGAAGTGTTCAAACATATGAATAATAGGGATTCCTGAAGGGAAAGAAGATTGTTCCAAAGGAATGGAAGCCCTATGGAGACTACCATAAATGAAAACTTCTCAAATTTACTAAAGGCTCCAATACACTCCTTTCAGATGGGTAGTGTACCCTACACTATCAAACAGAGCTTCATGTCAAAAAGAGCTGCTCCAAGACACATTGTAATGAACCTGTGCAAAGTCAAGATGGAAAAAAAAAATTCTGCAAGCACCTAGGAGCAAGTGCCAACTGACCTACAGAGGCAGAGCCATCAGGATGACAGCAGACTTTTCAACTGAAACCTTCTGGGCCAGAAGAGCATGGTGTGAACATTCTTAAAACAATTTTAAGTCCAGAATTCTGTATCCTGATAAACTAAGCTTCAAAATTGATGGAGAAATAAAATCTGTTGCAGATATGTAAGCACTGAGGAAATTCACCACAGTAAGACCAGTTCTACAGGAAATACGTAGACCTATTCTCAACACTGACCATTACAGTGGACCACCAGCAAGGTAAACACCCAGAAGCTAAAGGTCAAAACTGAGCTTCCGGCTCGGCACCTGTGGCAGCTAAGGTGCCAGCCACATATACCTGAGCTGGTGGGTTCGAATCCAGCCTGGGCCCTCCAAACAATAATGACGGCTGCGATCAAAAAATAGCCAGATGTTGTGGTGGGTGCCTGTAGTCCCAGCTACTTGGGAGGTAGAGGCAGGAGACTAACTTGAGCCCAGGAGTTGGAGGTTGCTGTGAGCTGTGATGCCATGGCACTCTACCCAGGGCGACAGCTTGAGGCTCTAAACAAAAACAAAAAAACCACACAATGAACTTTCACAAAATAAAATGAATAGAACTCCTTTACACTTATCTATTCTCAATAAATGTCAATGAACTAAATTCACTGAAGAAGCACAGGCTGGCTGATTGGGTAAAAAAGCACAAGCCATCCATATGTTGTTTTCAGGAGACACATCTAGCCTTGAAGGACAAATCAAGACTCATTGCTAAGGGATGGAAAAAGTATTTCAAGCAAATGGAAGAAAGGAGAGGTTTTGATCTGATTTTCAAATACAAGTGGATTTAAAGCAACTAAAGAAAGACAAAGATGGACACTTCATGCTGTTGAACGGAACAATGCAACAAGAAGACATTTCAATTCTAAATATTTATGCACCTAACTTAAATGCTTCTAGATTTATGAAACAGACCTTGATGGGTCTGAGCAATACGATATGCCATAACACCATAATAGTCTTGAACTTCAACACCCCTCTGACAGAACTGGACAGATGCTCTATACAGAAATTAAACAAAGATACAAAGGACTTGAATGTGGCTCAGCGCCTTGGCTCAGCAGGCTGAGGCACCAGCCATGTACACCTGAGCTGGCGGGTTTGAATCCAGCCTGGACCCGCCAAACAACAATGACGGCTGCAACCAAAAAATGGCCAGGCATTGTGGTGGGCGCCTGTGGTCCCAGCTACTTGGGAGGCGGAGGCAGGAGACTCGCTTGAGCCCAGGATTTGGAGGTTTGCTGTGAGCTGCGATGCCACGGCACTCTATCCAGGGTGACAGCTTGAGGCTCTGTCTCAAAAAAAAAGAAAAAAAAACTTGAATGTGATCCTAGAACAAATGAGATTAGTAGATATATAGAGAATATACCGTCTCAAAGCTAAAGAATATACATTTTTCTCATCAGCCCATTGTATGTACTCCAAAATCGACCACATCCTAGGATACAGATCAAACCTCATCAAAATTAAAAGAAAATAAATTACACCTTGTATCTTCTCAGACAAGAAGGTAATAAAGATGGAACCCAACTCCAACAAAAACGTTCATCACCACACAAAGACTTCGAAATTGAACAACCTTATGCTCATTGATAGTTGGGTTCAGGAAGAGATAAAAAAAGGAAATTGTTAAGTTCCTCAAACATAACAACAATGAAGACACAAGATACCAAAAACTTTGGGAGTTAGCAAAAGCAGTCTTAAGAGGTAAATTTATCACATTAGATGCCTACATTTGAAAAACAGAAAGAGAGTACATCAGCAAACTCATGAAACATCTTAAGGGATTGGAAAAAGAAGAACAATCTAATCCTAAACCCAGAAGAATAAAACAAATAACCAAAAATTAAGTTAGAATTTAATAAAATTGAAAACAAAAGAATCGTTCAGAAAATTAACAAAATAAAAAGTTGGTTTTTGAAAAAAATAAATAAAATCAATAAACTTTTGGCCAGTTCACTAGAAACTGAAAAGTAAAATCTCTAATATCCTCAATCAGAAACAATAAAAGGGAAATAACAACAGATGCCACAGAGATAGAAGCGATCATCTCTGAATACTACAAGAAACTCTACGTCCTGAAATTTGACAATATGGAGGAAATATGGATCAATATTTGGAATTACACCCTATCCTGAGACTTAATCAAGGAGAAATAGACCTCTTGAACAGACCATTTTCAAGAATTGACAGTAAAAAAAAAAAAATCTTCCAACAAAAAAATGCCCTGGTCCAGATGGCTTCATACCAGAATTCTATCAAACTTTCAAAGAAGAGCTTATACTCATATTGCAGAAATTATTCCAAAAAATTGAAAAGGAAGGAATCTTCCCCGACATGTTGTATAAAGGAGACATTACCCTGATACCAAAACCAGGAAAAAACCCAACTGAAAAGGAGAACCAGTTTTACTACTCAATGTAAATGCAAACATTCTCAATAAAATCCTAGCTTCACCCAGCACGGTGGTGCACCCTGGGAGCCCAAGGTGGGTGGATTGCCTGAGCTCATGAGTTTGAGAGCAACCTGAGCCAGAGCAAGACCTTGTCTCTAAAAATAGCGAGGTGTTTTGGCTGGTGCCTGTAGTCCCAGGTACTTGGGAGGCTGAGGCAAGAGGATATCTTGAGCCCAAGAGTTTGAGGTTGCTGTGAGCTGTGATGCTATGGCACTCTACTGAGGGCGGCTAAGTGAGACGTTGTCTCAAAATAAATAAAATGAATGAATGAATGAATGAATGAATAAATAAATCCTAGCCAGTACATTGTAGCTACACATTATAACAATCGTTCATGGCCAGGTGCAGTGGCTTACTCCTTTAAATTCTAACACTCTAGGAAGCTAAGGCGGGTGGATTGCTTAAGCTCACAAGTTTGAGATAAGCCTTAGCAAAAAGTGAGACCCCATCTCTACTAAAAATAGAAAAACTGAGGCAAGAGGATTGCTTGAGCACAAGAGTTAGAGGTTGCTGTGCTATGACACTGGCATTCTACCCGGTGACAACTTGAGACTGTCTGAAAAAAAAAAAACAATCATCAAGTAGGTTACATCCCAGGGATGCAAGGCTGGTTTAACATATGCAAATTCATAAACGTAATTCACCAGATTCAGCGCCCATAGCTCAGCAGTTAGGGAACCAGCCACATAAACTGAAACTGGTGAAACTGGTGCGTTTGAACTCGACCCAGGCTTACTAAACAACAATGACAACTACAAGAATAAAATTGCCTGGCATTGTGGCTGGTGCTTGTAGTCCCAGCTACTTGGGAAGCTAAGGCAGGAGAATTGCTTTTGCCCAAGAGTTTGAGGTTGCTGTGAGCTGTGACATCATGGCACTCTACCCAGGGTGACATAGTGAGATCCTGTCTGAAAAAAAAAATGTAATTCACCATATCAACAGAAGCAAATATAAAACCCATATGATCCTCTCAGTAGATGCAGGGAAATCATTCAATAAAATTCTGCATCCTTTTCAATTAGAACACTGAAGAATATAGGTATAGGTGGCATAAGTCTTAATCTGATTGAAGCCATCTACAAGCCCACAGCTAATATACTGAATAGAGTAAAACTGAAAGCTTTTTCACTTAGAACTGGAACCAGATAAGTTTGTTCTCTATCACCACTACTATTCAACATGGTGCTGGAAGTTCTAGTCAATACAATCAGGCAAGGGAAGGAAATAAAGGCCATCCAGTTGAGTGCAGAGGATGTCAAATTCTCACTCTTTGCTGACAGTATGATCTTATACTTAGAAAACCCTGAAGACTCCTGGAAATGATCAAGAAATTCAGCAATGACTTAGGATATAAAATCAATGTCCACAAATCAGTAGCCTTTTATATACCAGTAACAGCCAAGATCAGTAGCCAATCAAGAACATAATTCCCTTCAAAATAGCTTTGAAAAAAATTAAATACCTAGGAATATACATAATAAAAGTAGTGAAGGACCTCTGTAACAAAAATCATGAAACCCTAAGAAGAGAAATAGCAGAAGATACTAACAAATGGAAGAACATACCATGCTTATGACTGGGAAGAATCAATATTGTTAAAATGTCTGTACCCAAAGCAATCTACAGAGTCAGTGCAATCCTCATTAAGATACCATCATCGCTTTTCACAAGCTGGCACCAAAAGCGAAGAAGGAAGCTCTTATCCCTCTCAAAGCCGAAGGCAAAGCAAAGGCATTGAAGGCCAAGAAGGCAGTGCTAAAAGGCATCCACAGCCATAAAAAAAAGAAGATTCGTACATCACCCACCTTCTGGCGGCCAAAGACTCTGAGGCTCTGGAGGCAGCCCAGATATCCTCAGAAGAGTGCCCCTAGGAGAAACAAGCTTGACCGCTATGCCATCATCAAGTTCTCCCTGACCACTGAGTCTGCCATGAAGAAGACAGAAGACAACAACACACTTGGATTCATTGTAGATGTCAAAGCCAACAAGCACCAGATCAGATAGGCTGTGAAGAAGCTTTATGACATTGATGTGGCCAAGGTCAACACCTGATCAGGCCTGATGACGAGAAGAAGGCATATGTTTAACTGGCTCTTGATTATGATGCTTTGGATATTGCCCACAAAATTGGGATCATCTAAACCAAGTCCAGCTGGCCAATTCTACATATATAACCTCTCACTGTGAAAAAAAAATACTATCATCATACTTTTAAGTTTTGGAAATAATTCTTCATTTTGTATGGAACTGAAGAAACCCTATATAGCCAAGGCATTTCTTAGTAATAAAAACAAAACTGGGGCTATCACCTTACCAGACTTTTGGCTATGCTACAAGGCCATAAGTGATCAAAACAGCATGGTATTGGCACAAAAATAGAGGACATTGACATTTGTTTTTGTTTTTGTTTTGTTCTGTTTGTTTTGAAACAGAGTCTCACTATGTCACCCTCAGTAGAGTGCTGTGGCATCACAGCTCACAGCAACGTCAAACTCTTGGGCTTTAGTGATTCTCTTGTCAGTCTCCCTGTAGCTGGGACTACAGGCGCCTGCCACAACACCCAGCTACTTTTTTTTTTGGTTGTAGTTGTCATTATTGTTTGGCAGGCCCCAGCTGAGTTTGAACCTGCCAGCTCTGGTGTATGTTGCCGGCCCCCTAGCCACTGAGCTGCAGGCACCGAGCCACATTTGTTTTTTTTGTTGGTGTTGTTGCCTTCCGTTGCGTGCCATGGCCGTATAGCGCACACCCACTGCAAACTGTTGGGCTCAAGTATTTCTCTTGCCTCAGCCTCCCAAGTAGGTGGGACTACTGGTGCCTGCCACAATGCCTGGCTATTTTTAGAGATGGGTCTTGCTCTTGTTTAGGCTTGTCTCAAACCCGTGAGCTCAGGCAATCCATCTGCCTGGGCTCTCAAAGTGCTAGGATTACAGGCTTGAGCCTACAAGCCCAGCCTGAGATATTGACATTTGGAGCTGAATAGAAAACCATGAGATGAAACTAACATCTTATACCCACCTGATCTTTGATAAACCAAACAAGAACATACACTGGGGAAAAGAAACCCTATTCATTTGCCAAAATGTGGAAACAGCCTAAATACCTACCAACCGAGGAGTGGATTAACAACCTGTAGTATATGTATACTGTGGAATACTATTCAGCACTAAAAAAAGATGGAGACATTACATCTTTTGTATTCACCTGGATGGAGGTGGAACACATTCTTAGTAAAGCATCACATGAATGGAGAAGCAAGAATCCAGTGTACTTAATTCTAATATGAAGGCAGTAGATGAGCTAATACAAGGTGAGTGGTAGGGGAATGAGCAAATAGGGAGAGGGCAGGAGGGAGAGGAATAGGGGGATCACGGAGTATGGCACACCTCTTTGGAGCAGGACACAATTATAGGAGGGACTTTATCTAACAAATCCAATCAATGTGACCTAATTCTTTGTACCCTCAATGAATCCCAAACAATAAAACCAAAATTAAAAAAAAAGTTTAAGGGACATACCTAAGATCCTCTTGTGGCACACCAGTTGGAAATTACTGCTATCCTTAAAAATTACTGACCATCCTTAAAGAACTCTTCTGTTCGGACGGTTGTAATATGAGAGCAGAGGAAAAACACTTAAGGTTTAAATGTTTCCCCTTTAGAATTTTTTTTGATTCTTTAAAAATAAACACTGAATGCTGCTGGCTTCTTTAAATACTGAGGGTTTTCTCATAAAATTAAGCACATAACCCTAGCCAGAAAGCAGAAGTCTGAACCCAGTGACTACAAGCTAAGGCCACTCTTCAGTCTGCTGCAGGAAGTTATTGAAGGCCCAGGTAGTTCTTCCGAGGAGCCTCCACTGCAGGTTTCTCAGCCTGCTCTTCCCAGCCATGGAAGGAGCACTTCATGTAATCGTCCCATCATGTAATTCCTATAGTCCCAAGAATGTCCATATTTTATTCCATTATTTGATCTGACGCTTTGTATTTTTATTGTAGATGTGAATGTACTGAGTGATAATGGTCTGAAGAAGCAGTGATATATTATTTTTTTTGGTGTGGCCATTTATTCAACATGTTTGTGTAACTGTATAACATGTATGTACCACACAGGGATATCAAGTTTTTAAAAAACAGAACACTGAATACTTAAAAAGGCATTGTGGCCTTAATTAAATCCTTAATTCAGAAGGCACTTCAGTAACTTTCAGTGCTTCAAAGTTATTAACATCATCACAGTACAGTAATGAAGAAAAAAGTGTACCATGTGTAAACAATTCTCAGTATTGTGCAAGAAAACTTTATTTTAGGCATTTTCTTTTTTCTTCCTGTACAATTAAAGTGAGCATTAGTATGATTTTTATAAATATTGTTTATTTTAATGAAGCTGGTACTGACAACATCTATTTAAAACCCATATCCCAGGCCAAAAAGTACAAATGAAACCAAGAAGAACAGTGTTCTGTTGTATACACTTCTGCATGAATAACTTCATTATTTGCTAATGAAAATTAGAACTTTTCTGGGATCTTCCAACAAGATTTTTTAAAAAATCTTAAAATGCCTTCTCTTCAGTGAAGCCATCTTTGGAGTTAGTCATTACTCTCACCTTGTCTGATAAGGTGACTCCAACTTGATAGTCCTCTTCTTTTGGTCCAGACCTTCAGATTTGACAAGTAGCTTCAGGAAGGAAAGGTCATTTTTCCATTTTTCCATTTTTCAATTCTCTGAAAAACTTCTATCTTGCACTAAAAGTCACAATCCAGGAATGAAGCAATCACATGCTAGAACTTCAGGGCCAAATGGAAAGACATTATGAACACTTCTTGCATTGGTTGATCTTATTTATCACCACAAGCCTGGAAATGCCCAGTCCTGAAAATGGTGGCCTCTCTGTACACAGGTGAAATTTTTTAAAAGGAGTGGGCAATATGAAGGGGACTGAGGCTTGAAAACCACAAATTAGTACAATGAAAACAAATGATAATGAATAATGAGTACTAGAATTCAAATTATCAGATGTTCTAAAGAGTTGGAGTGTCATTTTTCAATTGTTCTGAACACCACATTACAAAAGAAGTATTTTTAAAAATAAAAAAGGATTGAGGGGAAAGAAAAAAATATCTAAACTGTTGAATGACGCCCCTCATTTGTTCCTGATAAACTTCAACCACATCTTCTTTCCCCATTCCCAGTTGGAGTATGATTATCAGCAATTCTCTGACCTCTGAAGGGAAACCTGAGTGAATTCATTGGAACTCCCTCTCTTTGACAGTATAATTCTTTGAGTTTCTTGAGATGTGTTGTTATTTTCACTTTGAAGTGAATCTCACTGCTGTCCAATGACTTTGAGTTTATTGTAATCTTCTGTCTTAGCCCCCAAGTATTCAGTTGAAGGTTTTGCCTCCTGGTCAGACATGGTGACGGTCAGCAGCGATAAGTTTTGAAGTACGTGGTGTGTTTTATGCTGAGCTTGAGCATAATGTGATTACCAGTGCACTCACCATCCAGGTGAATAAATAAGCATTGACCAATGCTGTTGTGTCCCCTAGAGGTGACCACACACCCATTTTGTTGTTGTTGTTTGTAGCTTAACTCTATTTAGCATAAAGCAGTATTTTTTCAGTTTTGCCTCTTGAGTTTTCAGCAGCTAAATGTTACTATTAATACACTACTAGTATTATGCTGAAAAAAATGTTTCTGCTTTTCTGTGCCTTTCAGTGCACATGCTGCTGTGTGAGCCTGTGGGTCACCTCGTTAACTCCCTTGTTTCACTTGTATTAGGACTTGAGTAGTTTCAGTTATATTTGGGTCTTAATATTGGACTGTCTCACGTCCATGGGACCTTGATAGCAGCTTTCGTCTTCTGCATATTTATTTCTAAAACCTTTATTTTTGTCCATTCAGTGTGCCTAAGGCCTCCCCTCTTGTGCTTGGAACAATAGGCAGTGTCTCCTGGAACTCAAATGTCCTTAAATTTAAGACCATGGCCCTAGGGCTAGGCATGGTGGCTCATGCCTGTAATCCTAGAATTTGGGAAGACTGAAGCAGGCCGATATCTCAGAAGTTTGAGACCAGCCTCTGAGCAAGAGTGTAACACTGTCACTACTAAGAAGAAAAATAGAGGGCAGTGCCTGTACCTCAGTCGGCAGGGCGCCAGCCACACACACTGAGGGTGGCGGGTTCGAGCCCCGCCCGGGCCAGCTAAAACAGCTGCAACAACAACAACAAAAAATAGCTGGGCATTGTGGCGGGCGCCTATAGTCCCAGCTACTTGGGAGGCTGAGGCAAGAGAATAGTTTAAGCCCAGGAGTTGGAGGTTTCTGCGAGCTGTGACACCATGGCACTCTACCAAGGGTGACATAGTGAGACTGTCTCTAATAACTAACTAAATAAATAAAGTAATAATAAAAAAAATAGTACCCTGCTTGGAATTTGGGGACATTTAGTAGCAGACTCCCATGGTATTATTATGAAGATTAATTCTCACTCTGTGATGTCCCCAGCATAGTAGTCTGTGACATACTTGTGAGTAACGTGGCCCCTGCTCAGTAGAATCCACATTAGCACATGTGTATGATTGCAGACTCACTCAGACATTGCTGTCCTTTCCAGGCTTCTATAAACTTTAAAATCAGCAAATGATGTGATCTTCAGGACATTAGGTGGGTTGTGATAAGAGTGTTGGGTATGAGGGACTCTGTACTGTGTCTGCTGTCTCTAGCTGACTGTTCCTGATAATGGGTCTGGGAGAGCCAAGCATTGAGAGAGACTTGTCGTAGAAACCACTTCAAAGACCCCTTCCAATCCAGCAGAACCACATTACTTTAAGTGGGTTCCAGAAGCCCAGATGATTTGAAATTTCAGAGACAGAATTTAGGTAAGTGTTTCTCAGTCCAGTTGGTGGCACATGGGAAATTTGAAGACATTCGGTCACTTGTGCCCTTCCCCACATATTCTGTTTTCTACGATTAAATTTAGATTATGATTTAATTTCCCCACTCATATTACAGTGGTGATTATGCTCCCTTTGTGGTCATTGATATCTGATACCAATTTGTCCCATTACAGCCCATGGTAACTTCATTCACTTGAGTAACGGGCTCTGCTAGATTCCTTCACTATCAAGGTTATTATTTTTCTCTGTGTCATTAATGCTATTAATTAATATCTAGGGAGAATTTACTAAGTGCTGTGTATAAGACATCACATTTAATGCAAAAAGTCCTGTTTTAGTTTCCATTGTGTCATCTTGCTTTGGAATATAAAGGCACTCATATTTATTAATTGGAGATGGTACTTTTGAAATTGGTCAAACTAAAAAAGCTCAGTCTTGTTGGTTTTTATTTTATTCTCTTCTCATGTCTCAAACATGTGTTTCATTATTACTTTTCTGCATGTTCAGGGAATAGAAATAAGTATTAATATATATAAGTAATATATTTAAGCATCTTAAAAATTTAATATATGAAGGCAGTTAGAGTAAATTAAACAAACATTGGAAAAAATGCTCAGAAAAAATAGCTTAGGTGTTAGTTAATATCTTTGTGTGTGGTGGTCTCCATAGTATGTTTAAAACCATCAATGGATTTATAATGCTTTTATAATGAAATATATATTGGCTCGGCACCTGTGGCTCAACCAGCTAAGACGCCGGTCACGTACACCTGAGCTGGGCTTGAATCCAGCCTGGCCTGCTAAACAGTAATGACGGCTGCAACAACAGCAAGAACAACAACAACAAAATGGCCAGGCGTTGTGGCGGGCGCCTGTAGTCCCAGCTACTTGGGAGGCAGAGGCAGGAGACTTGCTTGAGCCCAGGAATTGGAGGTTGCTGTGAGCTATGATGCCACAGCACTCTATCCAGGGTAACAGCTTGAGGCTCTGTCTAAAAAAAAAAAAAAAATATATATATATATATATATATATTTATTAATACAAACATGTTCTACTATCACTTGTAATTTGTATGTAGCTACAATTTCTATGCACTTGTGTATTGAAACTATAAGCATTATTTGCGCAATTTTGT
>CAUYRH010034408.1:0-16465 GCA_963574655.1 Perodicticus potto
TGGAGGGTGCCTGTAGTCCCAGCTACTTGGGAGGCAGAAGCAGGAGACTCGCTTGAGCCCAGAAATTGGAGGTTGCTGTGAGCTGTGATGCCACAGCACTCTACCCAGGGTGATAGCTTGAGGCTCTGTCTCAAAAAAAATAAAAAATAAAAAATAAAGTGAGTAGAGGGCTGGGCCTAGTGGTTCATGCCTGTAATCTTAGCACTTTAGGAGGCCGAGGCGGGTGGATTGCTGGAGCTCACAAGTTCAAGAACAGCCTGAACAAGAGTAAGACTTTGTGGGCGGCGCCCGTGGCTCATCGAGGAGGGCGCCGGCCCCATATACCGAAGGTGGCAGGTTCAAACCCGGCCTCGCCAAACAGCAAAACAGAAAAATAGCTGGGTGTTGTGGCAGGCGCTTGTAGCCCCAGCTACTCGGGAGGCTGAGGCAAGAGAATCGCCTAAGCCCAGGAGTTGGAGGTTGCTGTGAGCTGTGTGATGCCACGGTGCTCTACCAAGGGCAATAAAGTGAGACTCTGTCTCTACAAAAAAAAAAAAGAAAAGAAAAGAAAAAATCTCAAATTTATTATCTTACAGTTCCAGAGGTCAAAAGTCTAAAATCAGGCTCAGCGCCATAGCACAGTGGTTATGGTGCCAGCCACTTACATGGAGGCTGGTGGGTTCGAACCCAGCCTGGGCCAGTTAAACAACAATGACAACTGCAACAAAAAATAGCCAGGCGTGTGGCAGGCGCCTGTAGTCCCGGCTACCGGGGAGGCTGAGGCAAGAGAATCTCTTAAGCACAAGAGTTTGAGGTTGCTGTGAGCTGTGACACCATGATACTCTACTGAAGGCGACATAGTGAGACTCTGTCTTAAAAAAAAAAAAAGGCGGCACCTGTGACTCAAAGGAGCAGGGCGCTGGCCCCATATGCTGGAGGTGGTGGGTTCAAAACCCAGCCCTGGCCAAAAACTACAAAAAAAAAAAAAAGTCTAAAATCAATAATCAAAGCTTCATTCCTTTTGGAGGCTCTATTTTATTGCCTTTTCCAGCTTCTAGAAGCTGCCTATATTCATTAGTTGGTTCTCTTTCCTTCATTTTCAAAGCCAGCACCATCAAATCTTCATCTCTTTCTGTCTTTCTGCTTCCATTTTCACATTCCCTTCACATATAAGGACCCTTGTGATTACATTTGGACCCACTTGGATAATCTAGGGTAATATCTCTATCTCTAAATCTTTATTAACATCTGCAAAGTTCATTTTGCCATTTAAGTTTACATATTGACAGGTTCTCAGATGTGGTTCTTTAGATGTGGATATTTGGGGGAGTAACATTATTCAACCTACCACAATAACTAGTCTTTCAACTCGTACTGAGAACACACTTGGCCTCTGAATTTCCCAACGCATTCCCAACGCAAGCATTCCAAAGCAACAGGTAAAGTTGGCATGGGAGAGAAAGCCTATATTCCTATCTTTGCCAATGCTAAATTTATTCATTCAACACTTTTTTTTTTTCCTTTTAGGCAGAGTCTCATTCTGTTGCCCTGGATAGAGTGCCCTGGCATCATAGCTCATAGCAACCTTGAACTCCTGGGTTTAAGTGATCTTTTTACCTCAGCCTCCCAGGTAGCTGAGACTACAGGTACCTGCCACACTGCCTGGCTAGTTTTTCTATTTTTTTAGTACAGACAGGGTCTCACTGTAGCTCAGTCTGGTCTCGAACTCCTGACCTTAAGTGATCCACCTACCTCAGCCTCTCAGAGTGCTAGGATTATAGGCGTGAGCCTCAGTCAACATATATTTATATATAAAGCATTTATGATGAGCCATATACTATCCCAGATGAACACTAATGGAAATGGACATAGACCCTGTGTCCACTAACCAGGGAAACAAACTGCATTGAAATGAATGCTGATGTTTCCCCCACATTTATACGTTGACATCCCACACCCCAAGGTGATGGTAGTAGGAGGTAAGGCCTTTGGGAGGTGATTAGTGTCTTTATAAAGGAGGCCTCTCTTCTTTCCACATGAGGATGTGGAAAGAAGCCACCATCTAGAAAGTGGGCCCTAGGCCAGGCGAGGTGTCTCACGCCTAAAATCCTAGCACTCTGGGAGACCAAGGAGGATGGATTGCTTCAGCTCATGGGTTCGAGACCAACCTGAGAAAAAGCAAGACCCAGTCTCTACTAAAAATAGAAAAACTTGGCTCGGCACCTGTGGCTCAAGTGGCTAAGGTGCCAGCCACATACACCTGAGCTGGCAGGTTCGAATCCAGCCTGGGCCCACCAAACAGCAATGTCAACCGCAACCAAAAACTAGCTGAGCCGGGCGTTGTGGCAGGCCTTGTAGTCCCAGTTACTTGGGAGGTGGAGGAGGCAGGAGAATCGCTTGAGCCCAGGAGTTGGAGGTTGCTGTCAGCTGTGATGCCACAGCACTCTACCCAGGGTGACAGTTTGAAGCTCTGTCTCAAAAAAAAAAAAAAAAATAGAAAAACTGAGGCAAGAGCATCAAGTGAGCCCAAGAGTTGGAGGTTGCTATGAGCACAGCACTCTACCCAGGGCAACAGCTTGAGACTCTGTCTCAAAGAAAAAGGAAGAAAGTGGGCCCTCACAGACACGGAACCTATCAGCACCTTGATCTTGGACTTCCCAGCCTCCAGAATGGTGAGAAATAAATTTCTACGGTTTGTAAGCTACCTGGTTTATGGTATTTTGTTATATCCAAACAGACTAAGATAAAAATACAAGTAAAAATTAAGAAAGTTCTAGGGGCTTGTCACCTGTGGCACAAGCAGCTAAGGCGCCAGCCACATACACCTGAGCTGGCGGATTTGAATCCAGCCTGGGCCTGCCAAATAACAATGACGGCTCCAGGCTCAGCACCTGTGGCTCAACGGGCTAAGGTGCCACCACATACACCTGAGCTGGTGGGTTCAAATCCAGCCCAGGCCCGCCAAACAACGACAGCTGCAACCAAAAAATGGCCGGGCGTTGTGTCGGGCGCCTGTAGTCCCAGCTGCTTGGGAGGCGGAGGCAGGAGAATCACTTGAGCCCAGGAGTTGGAGGTTGCTGTGAGCTGTGATGCCACAGCACTCTACCCAGGGTGATAGCTTGAGGCTCTGTCTCAGAAAAAGAAAAAAAACAAGAAAGTGCTAGGAAGGAAACAAACAGGCTCCTGATGGAGAACAGGAAGGGTGCTTAGTGAAGTCCCGTGTAGGGCAGTAACTTAAGCTAAGACTGGGAGGAAAAAAGAGGAGGTGCTGTGAAGAGTGGGAAAAGAATGCTGTTGGTGGAGGGGGCCATGTGTGGGAAAGCTCTAAGGCTGGATTAAAAGTATACGGGTTACTAGCACTGACAGCATTCGGACAGACAAGGAATGCTGGTGCACAGTTGCTTCCTTGAGGACTAGGTACAGATTTTTTAAAGATGGCAGACTCATTTCCCCACAGAGGAGTTGCTGTGGTGACACTTTACTGGCCTATGGCCACGCCTTCCCTGTCCCAACTTGGCTGTCCAAGCCACACCCTTTAGGTAGATGCATCTAGCAAACAACACTGTTATGAAAATAACCTTTGCTCTGATTCTTTACCTGCCCTGGCTGCTATGCTGTGGCACTTGAGCTTGGTTAGGGCTTTCTAACAGTCTATTATTCCATGTAGGGGAGAGAAAAATTGGGATCGACATTCCAATTTTGAAGGGGACCTAACATTTTAGACAATTATGTATTTAATTTGTTTTAAAAGATAAACTGGGCCAGTTGTGGTGGCTCACAGCTATAATCCTAGCACTCTGGGAGGCTGAGGCCAGAGGATTGCTTGAGCTCAGGAGTTCAAGACCAGCTTGAGTGAGAGCAAGACCCTCTCCTCTACCAAAAAAGTAGAAAGGGTGGCACCTGTAGCTCAAGTGGCTGAGGCGCCAGCCACATACAATAGAGCTGGTGGGTTCGAATCCTGCCTGGGCCTGCCAAACAATGACAACTACAACCAAAAAAAAAACAAAGCCAGGCGTGGTGGCAGGCAGTAGCCTGTAGTCCCAGCTACTTGGGAGGCAGAGGCAAGAGAATCACTTAAGCTCAGGAGTTGGAGGTTGCTGTAAGTTGTGGCGCCATAGCATAGTACCCAGGATGATAGCCTGAGGCTCTGTCTCAAAAAAAGAAAAAAAAAAAAAACTCTTGGGCTTAAGCAATTTTCTTGCCTCAGACTCCCAAATAGCTAGGACAACAGGTGCCCGCCACAATGCCCAGCTATTTTTTGGTTGTAGTTGTCATTGTTTGGCAGGTGGGCCGGGTTTGAACCCACCACCTCCTGTGTAAGTGGCTGGCACCCTACCTGCTGAGCTACAGGCACGGAGCCTTTATCATTATTTTATTTATTTATTTATTTATTTTTGAGACAGAGCCTCCCTCAAGCTGTCACCTTGGGTAGAGTGCTGTGGCATCACGGCTCACAGCAACCTCCAACTCCTGGGCTTAAGCAATTCTCTTGCTTCAGCCTCCCAAATAGCTAGGACTAGAGGCGCTGCCACAGTGCTGGCTATTTTTTGGTTGCAGTTGTCATTGACGTTTCGCAGGCCCAGGCTGGATTTGAACCCACCAACTCTGGCGTATGTGGCTGGCATCTTAGCCACTTGAACTACAGGCGCTGAGCCAATCATTTTTTTTTTTTTTTGTCACTTTGTCACCCTTAGTAGAGTGCTGTGGCCTCACACAGCTCACAGCAACCTCCAACTCCTGGGCTTAGGCAATTCTCTTGCCTTAGCCTCCCAAGTAGCTGGGACTACAGGTGCCCACCACAATGCCCGGGTATTTTGTTGTTGTTGTTGTTGCAGTTTAGCCGAGGCCGGGTTTGAACCAGCCATTCTCGGTATATGGGGCCAGCGCCCTACCCACTGAGCCAAGGCACCACCCACCAATCATTATTTTAAAGTATATTCCTTCTACATATTAAAAAAAAAAGTCAGGGCGGCGACTGTGGCTCATCCAGTAGGGCACAGGCCCCATATACCGAAGGTGGCGAGTTCAAACCCAACCTCGACCAAACTGCAAAAACAGAAAAATAGCCGGGCATTGTGGAGGGCGCCTGTAGTCCCAGCTACTAGGGAGGCTGAGACAAGAGAATCACCTAAGCCCAGGAGTTGGAGGTTGCTGTGAGCTGTGTGACGCCATGGCATTCTACCGAGGGTGATAAAGTGAGACTCTGTGTCTACAAAAAAAAAAAAAAAAGTCAACTGTAAAACAGCCTCATACAGGTCCTTCAGGTGGTATTCCAAAAGAAGGCATCCTTAGGTGGAGATAACGGCTTCCTGCAAATTACTATTACCACTCGAGATCTTTCTGTGGGACAATATGTGGAGGTAAAAGACAGTGATATCAATGACCCTGACCTTGTATAGGCCTAGGTTAAAGTGACTGTTTTTGTCTTGGTTTTTAACAAAATGATTTAAAAAAAAAAAAAAAAGGGCTCGGCGCCTGTGGCTCAAGCTGAAAGGGGGGCACTCGACCGGCACAAAACTCACAGACCACCAAGGCTTGTACGAAAGGTCTTTATTGGTGGGGGAAGCTGCAGAGCAGCATTAAGGAAGAGAGGAGAGAGAAACGGTGGTAGAGAGAAGGGAGAGAGAGAGAGAGAGAAGACACACGGGGGGGCGGGGAGAGAAGAAAGGAGGAGGAGAAGAAGAAGAGAGGGAACAAAAGACAAGGGCACCTTATGTAGGTTCGGTTAGGGGAGGTGACGGGATGGTAGAACAGCCAATCAGGTGTTACCGCTCTGGCAAGAAGGGTAGTAGGGGGCGGGCCATAAGTTTGAGCTTTTCGGTGGATAATCGGGATAGGGAGACGAACTTTTGCGATTATCTAACATTCCTCCCTTCTTGATATTTTAAAAACAGAAGGTTGGCCTTGGGATAGAGGAGACGAGTTCTCTCTTCTGTAGCTTCTTCCTGCTGAGAGGGGCATGTAGTTTTAATTGGCCAACTAGAGAGTGATCGTGATTTTTTAAACAAGGGGTGAGAGGAGGTGTTAGAAGATGAGTTTTGGAGAGCAGCCATATGTGCTGTACGATCTTCCTTGTATGTTGGAGAGGTAAGGGAGAAGGTCTAGTGTTTGAAGGCATCATGAGTGGACGACAAGTCAGAGGGAGTAGGTAAGAGGGATGTAGGATTTAGTGTGGGATATGTATTAAAAGATAATGATGGGTTAGATAAGAGAGAGGTTTGAACATTAAGAATACGGCATGGTGGTAGGGTTTGAAGATTTTTGTATGTTAAAAGATCAGATAGAGAATGAAGGGATAAGACAGTAGAAGGGGAACCGAAAGTGAGTTTTTTGATTCTTGTATTAGAGTAACTACAGCTGCTAACGCCTTGAGACAAGGGGCTTAACTATGAACAGTGTGATCTAATTGTTTTGAGAGATAAGCAACTGGAGTAAAGGTGGGGCTTAGCTGATGCTTACGCACACTGACAGTAAATTCACAGTTTTTTGTGACATATAGGAGGAAGTGGAGAGAAAGATGAGGAAGGTGGGGGGCTGGAGCTTTTAGTAAAAAATGCAGAGATTTAGAAGAAGTGGAAATGGAGGTTAGCAGAGGTTTAAGTAGTATTATATAAAGGAGAAGTTAGAGAAAAGTTGGGAATTTATGCTCTGAGGTATTTAGCTAATTTTAAAAGGAGAGGAGTTCTTGTTTTGCGGTGGGGAGGGGAAAGTTGCAAAGAAGGCTTTTTTGTTTTTTTGTTTTTTTTTTATTGAGACAGAGCCTCAAGCTGTCACCCTGGATAGAGTGCAGTGGCATCCCAGCTCACAGCAACCTACAATTCCTGGGCTTAAGCGAGTCTCCTGCCTCCGCCTCCCAAGTAGCTGGGACTACAGGCACCGGCCACAATGCCCGGCCATTTTTTGGTTGAAGCCGTCATTGTTGTTTGGCGGGCCCGGGCTAGATTCGAACCTGCCAGCTCAGGTGTACGTGGCTGGCGCCTTAGCCCGTTGAGCCACAGGCGCTGAGCCAAGCAAAACATTCTTATGAAGAAAGTGGACATAATGCAAAGTAGGACTGATCCTTAGGAAGAAAAGTTTCAGGGAAAGCATGAAAAGTTACCTAAGGGTGCAGTGCCCTATCCCTGAGCTGTGCACTGGTATTGGTCCATATCCTCTTAGGATGCAGGCTACAGTGCAGCGCCTGTGGCTCAAAGGAGTAGGGCGCCAGCCCCATATGCCGGAGGTGGCGGGTTCAAACCCAGCCCTGGTCAAAAACTGCAAAAAAAAAAAAAGAAAGAGAAGAAAGGATGCAGGCTACACAGCACAGAGTAATTGGCTGGTGGGCCAGTGAGTGAAGCTCACTTGTATTTACAGCCAATCCCCATCACTTGCATCACTGCTTGGGCTCTGCCTCCTGGCAGAAAATTAGCTGCATTAGATTCTCATACCAGTACAAACCCTACTGTGAAATGTGAATGCAAGGGCTCTGGGCTGCATGCTCCTTCTCACAGGTTAATGCCTGACGATCGGAGGTGGAACTCAGGTGGCGATCCCAGTATTAGGGAGCAGCTGCAAACACAGATTATCGTTAGCAGAGAGGTCGGACTGCATGAGACCATAATAAGTCACCTGCTTGCAGACTCATATCAAAACCTTATGGGAGTGACAAGTGACAATCAAACTGCATCTGTTAGTAGGCTTGATAGTGGCTAGTGGGCATCTTACTTCAATTGTAAATGGTGAAAGCTTTATGTAGTCTGAAGAGAAAACAGAATATATTACTTCAATTATATAGCTGCATCTGGTGGAAGGCTTGGAATCAGAACCCACCACAGATCTTAGTCTGCACATGCCCCCCCCCACATTATTCTACTTACCACTTCCACCCATGCCTCTTTCTTGTCCCACGAGGGTGCACGTTGACAAGTCTACCCATGTTGACAACAAGGCAACAATGCTTGTTCTTGTGCAATATATTTTTCAGCAGGATGTACATGAGGATATGTTATATGTCCCAAGCTGACCCCAGCAAAAATGAGTAAAAAATAAATGGTGCTGGAGACCTTCTTTGAAAAGGGAGAAAGAACCAAGGGGGAAAGTGCTTTATGAGAAAGCATCAGACTCTAACACTGCCAACAAAATGAAAGCAGCCTTCAAGGGAAGAGGGCCAAGAGTCCTACCGAAATTATGGGTTATTGCAGCAGGTGATTTATACAAAACTCTTCTTTATCCAATGAAGCCATGAAAGCTTTAAAACTTCTTTCCAACATGGAGACCAAGTACCGTCTATTAAAAGACAACCCTTTGCACTTTTCCAAAAAAAAAAAGAAAGAAAGAAAGACAAACCATAAACACAAACTACAGAAGCAATTGTCGAAGTCCACCACTTCATGAAATGTGATGTGTCTGCACTGAGAGCATCGCTCCTAGTGGCTAACCACGTTGCTAAAGATAAGAAGCCCCTTACTGTGGGTGAAGAGTTGAACCCGCCTGCTGCTAAAGGCATCCGCCATGAACTTCTCTAACAGAGGCTGCAGTTCAAAAGGTGTCATGTGCTCTTCGTTCAGTTAGCACCATAATTAGATGAACTGATGAAATAGGAGAGGATACTGAGGCATGATTGTCAGAGAGGATTAATGGACCACTGTGGTGCCCAATCCTGGTTGATAAGTCTACCCATGTTGACAATAAGGCAATAATGCTTGATTTTTGTGCAATATATTTGTGAGGAAGATGTACATGAGAGTATGTTATATGTACTTTTATTGCCAGCCGACATCACAGCTGCAAAACTATTTAGTCTTTGAATGAATACATATCAGGAAAACTGAACTGGTCATTTTGTATGTGCACAGTCAGTAGATGCTTGGAGGGAGAGGCTGCTAGGACTGGATGGCTTTCTGGTGTCATTGCATTGGACAAAGAGGTCACTTGTGAATGTGAGTCTATGCTCTGTGGCATCCACACAGAATTGTTGGCTAGCTGAAAAATGTCTCCTGACCTAAGTAACATTAAAATTATCCACAAGTTAAAGTACATGACCTTAACTCACTAACTCATGTCTGTTCACGCTGCTCTGTACACACATGAATGCAGACCACAGATGTTTTCTATTATACACAGAAGATGCCTTTCTAAACCTAGGTCACTGGCCAGATTGGAGGTGGTGGTGAGAGTTTCTCCAGAGACTTCTTTTACAAAAACTGTCATCATGGACAGCATGTTTCAGTGACATAGAAGGGGTTGCAAAACTTGCTCACTTGTGTGATGTATTTAACCTGCTCAACAAACTCAATCTTCTACATCAGGGGAAAATGACAACTGTGTTCAAGTTGGCAGATAAAATGGCTACATTCAAAACCAAACTGGAATCATGGGGGGAACATGTGAACATTGGGATTTTTGATGTTTCAAACATTAGCAGAGATTTTAAAGAGACTGAGCCAGGGCCTTCCTTTTCTCAAGCTCACCTATCTCAGCTTTCAAAAGCACTTGAGCGTTACTTCCCAACCACGAAAGGAGAGGAACCTGAAGCAGGAAGCAATGGATCCACCACTCATTTGTGAATAAGCCAGGTGAATCAACTTTGTCCCTGCTAGAAGAGGTTAAATTAAAATCACAAATGACAGTGCCCTTAAAAGTATATTTCAGACAACTTCAAATCTACACATGTTCTGGATTAAAGTCAAGGAGGAGTGTCCTGAGATTGTCACAAAAGTAATGAAAAGCCTGCTTCCGTTTCCAACATCCTATCTTTGTTAAGCGGTTTTGCAGTGACAATAAAGAGAGTAAGATTACAGGTGGTGCCTGTAGCTCAGTGGGTAGGGTGCCGTCCACACACACAGAGGCTGCTGGGTTTGATCCCAGCCTGGGCAGCTAAAATAACAATGACAACTGCAATAAAAAAAAATAGCCTAAGAGTTTGAGGATGCTGTGAGCTGTGACGCCATTTCACTCTACTGAAGGGAACATGGTGAGATTCTGTCTCAAAAAAAAAAAAAAAATGAAATAAGAATACGAAGCAGACTGGACATAAGTAACACACTTTGGGTGTCATTGTCTCCCATTACCCCCAGATGGGACTACCTAGTTGCGGGAAAACCAGCTCAGGGATTCCCCCAGATTCTTTATTATGGTGAGTTGTATACTTATTTCATATATATTACAATGGAATTAAATAGAAATAAAGTGCACAATAAACATAATGCACGTGAATCATTCCCAAACCATCCCCCTACCCCGGTTTGTAGAAAGACTGTCTTCCAGGAAACAGGTCCCTGGTGCCAAAAGGGTTGGGGATTACTGATCTCAGGTATTAGAAATGGGGCCAGACCCTTCCCTGGGACACATTATGAGCATAAAAGTCAGAATTGAGAACCCACCTCACAGATTTTTGAAAGTTGAAGAATAAAGAGGACAAAACTGTTTTATACTGTTCTAATCTTCAAAAAACAAACAAGATTTAACTGAAGATATTCATTTCACAGAGAAGTTGAAAATGACAGGTCAATGTGGGGCTGGGATATATTGAACCATAAAGAGATTCAGTCTTCTCTCACTAGTTCGTCAGAAATTCCAAGTCCATAACTTGGATTAAAGTCAAGGAGGAGTATCCTGAGATTATTATTATTCTACATTATTCCAAGGCTGTAGTGATGGGAAATTTTAACGACTGTCTTTTTAACACTTGGTATGTGTAAGAAACAGGGTATCATTCTATACAGTCATGAAACGTGTCCCACCCATCTTGCAGTCACTCTCCCCACACGTGCACTCTGACAAATAGCAGAGAACAGAAAGATGTATTGAGGGAAGAAATCTTTTCTAATTCACATAAAAACACCATGTTAGAAAATGCCAATTCTGAACTATGTTTTGATAGTGAAATAGAATGTTGATTTTTGTCCTTATAAAAACGCTTCATGAAGAAATGTTATCCTCAATTAAGAGATAAAGAAAGTGAGAGTTATAAAGAGTGAAATGTGTCCAAGATCAGAGTGAGTTAATGACAAACCCAGAAATGGAATCCATATGTATTTGATTCTGGAGTCAATAATTTTATTTTTACTTTTTCTTATCAGAAATATTAAATCTATAAAATGCCAATATCTATCACCTACAGTAATTATCAACATTCTGCCATTCTTGTTTAATCTGACTCTTCACCCATTCCTTACCTTTGCTATCAACTATTTTATAATCACTGTTCTATACTAACAAGGAAAATATTGAGTGCAATTTACATAGTAATAAGAACAATTATTTAAAGTACACTTGAGACACCAAATAAAGAAATTAGAGACTTTGGGAATCTGGTCGATGCTGATAATGCTTTGTTATGCATGTAACCCAGTATTTTCATCAACAAAGTAAGGAGCTCTCAACAGAAATTATACTCTGAAGAGATTATATCTGCATTTTATATCTGTATCTGTAATTGACTATTTTCTTCTTTATCAACTGAGGATTGAACAATTAAGGCCTCAATTTTCCAGGATGCTTTTGTAAGCCCACAGTGTATCTTTAAATATGAAGAATTATGTGATAATTAGTGTAACCTAGATTGTTCACAGCCTGAAAATCTAAGTCTCATCACTTACAATTTGACTACAGAATATGCAGTGCATGAAATTTCAAGGGTAGCCGATTTTTCTCTCATAATCCATAATTTGACATTGTGTGGAGACTCAGAATTCTAGAACTAATTACATTTTGTTAAAAATTGTGATTAGTGTGAAGCAGGTTCATCGTGCAAGGGTTGCCAACTTGTCTCAGTCCAGGGACACAGAGCGCATTCATATGCAATGAGTTACAGCAGGTAGATTTACTACCCACAAAAAAGCAGCAAAGACAAGGTAAGCACAGGTTCCATTGTGAGCTCATCCTTCAGATCTCAAGAAAACTGCTCAGGGCAGATAGAGTCTCAACTGTGCATACCCTGTACCTGAGGGACCCTGCCTACCTCAGGGTCCATGTGATCCACTAGGCTACAGCTTTTAAGGACATCCTTCTTACCTTACATGGAAGAAGGAACAAAGTCTGGATGGGCTGTCCAGGGCAGACCTTCCCTAGCCTAAGATGTTGCATTCCCTAGGAGGGACAGGGAGAGGCCCGGGGTATTTCAGGCAGTTCCTTCTTATCTCTGGATATTGCATTCCTCACAAATTCTACAGTTATTCTTGAGAACTATAAGCAAGAAGTGAAGGGGAAAGACTTCCATGAGAGGAGTAATTTCATTGAAATATCTTACACACATTCTATAACACATCACACACATACATGCATTTGCAAAGCCTTCCTTATAATAGATACATTTAAACATCACAAGAAAGAAGCTCTTGTTCATAATCATCTCCTTGTTATCGATATGTAATAAAAACTAAGAAAGCATATGATTTATTCTTGGTCACGCATCTAGAAAAAGTGAGAATCAAAGAAACAACTCAAGTCTTTCTAAACCCATATCTTTTGTTGTGTTGCCTCTTCTTATTGGTTTTGTCTTTCATTCTTGTACCAATTCAATGATCTGACCATGCAATACCCGTGTACTATCATCCATTTAATTGTAAATGTTATGCTTCAGGACAACATAATTTGTACCATAACTATACACATGACATTCTAAATGGTCCCCTTGATTCCTATTTCTCCTCTTCTAGACTGTTCTAAATATTGCTGATGAATTCCTAAATTATAGCTCTGATGATGCCATTTCCTCTTCCAAAAAAATTGTTTATCTAACTTACTGTTAATTATAGCCACTTTGTGCCTACTCCATTGCCAGTATCAGCGAAGAACATTAAATTTGAGGAGTCTCCAGCCAATGTTAGTCAAGAAATGGAATTTTTAACCAACATTTGCTGTAAAAGTATGCCATAACAGGACATAAAAATGTTTCAAAAAAATTCGTCATACAATCTATTCTCCACATACCATCCAAGCTACCCGTAGTTTTGATTACCTACTTCTTTTTTTTTTTCCTTAAGCTTCTAGTGGGCAACACTCAAAGCATTTGGTACTGCTCACCCAGCAAAAACTTATCTATTGTTTTCTTGCTTTTTTCTCTTTGTTCATATTCTTTTTTTTTTTAATCATGGTTGTGTACATAAATGCAATCATAGGGTACAATGTGCTGGCTTTATATACAATTTGAAATATTTTCAGTGAACTGGTTGACATAGCTTTCATAGCATTTTCTTCATTATTGTGTGCAAACATTTAGTCTACATTTAGTAAGTTTCACCTGCGGAACTCTCCAGGGAGAAAACAAAAGAAGTGGAAATCCATTTTTAACTCAGGTGATCCATTAGCATTTCACTACTACTCTAGAGAGCCAGTAGACCCTAAAATAGGTGGGCCCCTGAACTTGCTAGTACACACACAACAGACACACAGAACAATAATTTAGCCATTCACAGATGAAGTCTGAGTTCGGGTTATTAGCTTAGAAAAAATTGAGGCATCCTGCAATAAAAGAAAGTAGAACATTACTAAAAAAAAGACATTAATATTCAGGGTCTGGAGGATTATAAAAAAGGAGAAACCATAAATAAATAATGAGATAGTTCTCCTCTACCCTGAAGGCCTTAAGAGAATCCAGATGAAACAATGTCAAGTTTGGGCTGCAAACTTCAGGGGCACAAGGTTTAATTTTTCTCCTGCTTCCATCTATAGTTCCAAAACCTACATATGCACAGTTTGGCATCATCTTCTACACCCTTTATAAAAAAAATTGCAATTTTGGGGTGGGGGGATCTATTATACGTATGTATATTTGCTTTAAGAAAAAAAAATTGGGAGGAGTTATTTGGATCAGCTTATTATCCAGCTATGTGGTCACCCGGGGGGTGCCAGTCATAACCACTGGGCAGCACAGAATGGATTTCTGAAAAACAATGTTGCATCCTTCCCTCACCTCCATTTGTTCCTCCAGGTGAGTTGATAAATCAAAATATGTCTTACACTAAAGTGTGATTGTTAGATAAAACACAGGGTATGCAGTTAAATTTGAATTTTAGACAATAAATACTTTGTTTAATCCAAAATTTTGCATGCGACAAAATTATTGTAAATATACTAACATACATGTATATATATTATATGTGTAAATGTCTGAAATATAAACTTAAATGAAGATGTTGTATTTTTTTCTTTTGATATATAATATCAAGCATCAACTAAAATTTTTAATTGCTTTCTCAACCACTCCTTCCATTCCATATATAGGTACCTGAAAAATGGATATTTGCTGTATTGTAAAAGAATGTCACTAGTTTTTTAAATTAACACACTGATAAAATATATTTCCATTAGGTAATAACGTTTTTTAATTTTTCAAGGTCAAAGCTATTTCTTTTAAGCATTAATCTATATTTGTCTCTTTGTAAGATTAAACCTTTGGTCCTTTAAAAGATTAAAGCTGATTTTCTTTTTTTTAACCTGTGTAGCCATTTAAATTAGCTACATATTTCAGAACTCATAGCAAGGCAATTGTATATCTCTCTACATGTTCTTAAATGTTCATATTTATCACTTTCCATTTAAAACTGGTTTTAGCTGAATGTTATATCTAGGTTGAAAGGCAGGGAATAAATAGGTAAAAATCAGTATTTCACACATAATATTTTTCTGAATGTATTTATATCACCATTTTAGGTAAGCTGTGCCTTTGGATGAATTAGAGATGAGGACTGAGGACTACAAAAGAGGAGGGGAATTTATGCTATTAATAAGCTATCACACAGATATATAGACGGTTCTATCCTCGCAAAGTCAGCCTTTCAAGATATTGAACACTTACCTTCTGACCAGCTGGTTAGGTTACATTTTGCTAGAACATGGTGGGTGATGCGGTTCCCTAAAGTACCACTTGAACAGAAGGTGTATTGTATTAGTAATTCTCTACCTACAAAACGCAGCTACCATTTTTCTCTGTGGAGCCATTTGTGTACACTCAACTCCGTAAAGCTGGATTTTCAAGGTAAAGAAAGGCAAACAGAATCCCTGGTTGAACATAGCATCATTTCTCTTTCTACTTGAAATGGGAGTTTAGAAATTCTATTTCCCAATAATATATTTTATTGATTTTCAGTGTATTTTCTAACAATTAAATAATTTGTACATGTAAGTACATGGGCTGATAGGAAAATTTAAAATCTTTTGTGATACGATCTACTCAAGGAGCAATTCATCTGACAAAAGTGTATTTATTTTCTTTGTTTCCTTTTAATTTTTTTCTTCTTGTTTTACTTCTTTACTTTACCCCCCCCATATCTATTTTGTCAGGGATTTAAAAGACTGATGGTCCTTGAAATTGGAGACGATTAGACTCATATCCCAGCTTTCATGACAATAAACTTGAAGAAGTTGGACCTAGCACATAAACTCTCTGATGTAGCTCCCTACATGGCTTACTATGCCATGTATGTTGTGTGAGCAAGAGGATGGGTTCAGATTGTTGGCAAAAGTTCAGCCCTGTCCCAGAGGCTGAATCAGTGAGAAGGAAGAACAAGGACAAGTGGTTTGAAGAAGAGGAAAGAGAAGTTTACTAACTTCTTAGCAAATGAAGAGCTCATCTGACTAGTCTCAAAAGACAACAATTCTGCCTTAAACAGAAATCAGAGGTTTATATAGAGGGTATTTCAAGTGGTTAGGTTTGTGTCTATACGACCAGTGTCATATATTGTGGCTTTGGGCTATTGTTCTTTAACTATAATTGTTGATTTGGGTTGACCTTATCTCCAGTGAAGATAATCTCGTGACCTTTGTCTAAACAATCCTGCCCACCCATCTCCTGTGGTTTAAGATAATCGAAAACACAACCAGCAAAGAAATTTTTTCTGCCCTCTTAATTAGTGGCCTGGGGAAGGAATGTAGGTTTTAATTCCCATAGGCAGAGGGGGTTAAAAAGACAACTTGCCAACATTTCATTGCCCTTTTTCAGACCTTTAACTCTTTACAAAATAACACGTGTAACTCACATAGCACAATGCTGTCAGAGAAAACTATTATATAAAGTATCTGCACAGCTTTCAGTGAAATCCTCCATGAGAGAACTTCTCCACTAGGAGAAATCTGACAAGCATGAAACTGCCCCTTTGGCACAGCTGAATATATGGCTTGTGGACAGATGGTTCGATTATCCTAGAAATTTGAAACTAAGATCAAACACACCTATGGAAGAACCTGAAAATGTTTTAACATTAGTGCTAGATTTATTGAGATCTGTTTTATGATTGTGAGACCTTTGCAGTCACAAACAATACTCCAGATGATGCAGGACAAGACAGCTCTACAACTGCTGCCTTGGCCCTAGCAGTGCTGATGCTGTGACGGATGGAGAAACTGGCTTGAAAAAGAACCAAACACCTGTGTGGAAAACACTGGCGCCTTGCTGTCTGCTCCTCATGCACATCTGACTGGTCAATAACCTGTCAGTCTCCAGGGCCCAGGTCTTCATTGGATAACTGATGAAGACCCACCCCTAAAAAATTCCATATAAACCAAC
>CAUYRH010034410.1:0-10040 GCA_963574655.1 Perodicticus potto
TCTTTTTCTATTGTCTATAAAATTTGGCATGATCTGTTTTTTGAAACTCTCCTTTACTTTTATTTATATAATATTAGTTGTCTATTTTTTGAGACTTTGGGAAAAAAATAAGAAGTTAACTGATGACTTCATACTGAGCCTTACAGTCAAAGCGCTCTATAATGTCTTATTTGATAATATGAATGTTACTTTCTTGGCATTATTATTACTAATATTGCTTAATATTTCGACGCAGTAATTGTCTGTTTTCTTTTCTGAATGTATTTATCTTCATTCATTCTTTACATGGTTTTTGTTTCTAGTCCTTATCTTAAACATTGTTATTGTTATTAAATTTTAAGCCTTTTAAATTCTGTGAAGGCAAAAAATGGAAACCTAATTAACACATGTATATGTAAAAATAAAAGTTAAAAATTAAAAAAAGTACATGTTGAAGGAGAATGGAAAACATAGGGTGAAATATGTGAAGAAAAACTGGCCAGAAATGTTCAAAATTGAAAAAAAAACAGCAGCTTCCCAAAGCAGAAAACTCAGCTACAAGAAAACCTCATCTAACCATGAAAACCAAGACAAAAATAAAAAAAAAATCTTAAAAGTAGCTAGAGGAAAAAAGACATATATGAGAATAATGAGAAGAATGATGGCAGATACCTCATCAGAAATGCGAGGCCAGAAAACAATAAATAACATCTTTAAAGAGAAGACAGATGGTCCACTTAGAATTGAACATACAACACAATATTTAATCTTTCAAAAATAAAGGGAAAATAAAGGCATTTCCATTAAATGAAAACCTGATAGAATCTGTCGCCAGTGGCCCACACTGTGTGAAATGCTGAAGGAAGCTCCTCAAGCTGAAGGGACATAATGGCAGATATAAATTTGAATCTAGAGAAAGGAAAGAGGAACCCTGGAAATAACAAATATACACATAAAGATAAAGACTGTATTTCTCTTTACTTAAAACCAATAGGACTGCTTAACATATAGTATATTAAAAGAATAACACTGTATTGCAATAATACTCCATTGCATAGATTGTAACATATATGATATACAATATATGAAGACGACAGCACAACAGATGGGCGTGGCAAATGAAATGATATTATTAGAGGCTTCTTACATTTTACAAGAAGTAATATATTAATTCAAGGAGAATTTTTAAATTAAGACTGAATGTTCTAATCTGCAAAAAAACTATAAAAATAATGCAAAGAGTATAGCTGAAAAATCTGAGAGAAATTAAAATTTAATATTAAAAAATATTCAATTTACCAAATAGAAGAGAGGAAGGGAGACACAGAATTTAAAATGTCTAAAGAATCAAACAAATAAAGACCAAATTTAAAAACAGTAGATCTAAACCTAACTATAGGCGGTGCCTGTAGTTCAGTGGGTAGGGCGCCAGCCACATACACCCAGGCTGGTAGGTTGAAACCCAGCCTAGGCCAGCTAAACAGCAATGACAGCTGCAACAAAAAAATAGCCGGGCGTTGTGGTGGGCACCTATAGTCCAGCTACTTGGGAGGCTGAGGCAAGAAAATCGCTTAAGCCCAAGAGTTGGAGGTTGCTGTGAGCTGTGCCGCCACAGTACTCTACAAAGGCAACAAAGTGAGACTCTGTCTCAAAAAAATAAATAAATAAATAAATAAAATAAAATAAAATAAAAATAACCATAGCAATAATTACAGTAAATGTAAGTAGACTAAACATTTTAATTAAAAAGAAGAGATCATCTGACTCCATAAAAAAGGCAGTATCAAAGCATATATTATCTACAACACACACAGACAGACACACAAGTAGAAAGGATATACCAGTATGACCTCAATACAAAGCCATAAAACATACATGCAAAAATCCTCAACAAATCCTCGACAGGTGATTAGAACTATGGATCAGAACAGAAGTCAGAAACAGATACATGCATACATGGCCAATTGATTTTTTTGATTGAGATGTCAAAGCAATTCAATGTACGTGAAGAAAATCTTTTCAATAATCTATGCAACAACAAGTAACAAAGGTAATTAACAAAAATGACTTTGAGAGAGGTCACAGAACTAATCATAAATGTTTAAACTATAACACATTTATAGGAGAACACAGGAAAATGTATTCGTGATTAGGAAGTAGGCAAAGAATTACAAACAAAAGAAAAAACTGATAAATTAGACTTCATTGAAATTACAACTTTTGCTTTTTGAAAAACACAATTAAGAAAATGGAAAAGCAACCACCAATAGAAAATATTCACCATACATATGTCTAGCAAAAGACTGGTGTCTAGAATACATAAAGAACTATTATAATTCAATTTTATAAAGCCATAAATAGCAAAAGGTTTGACTAGATATTTCATAAGAGACGCATGGATGATCAATACATACATGAAAACATTTTCACCCTATTAGTCATCAGTGAAATCATAGGAAACCATAGGCGACTGCTTCATTCCCACTGGAATGCTAATATTAGAAAGATTTTAAAACAGCAAAACTTGACAAAGACTTCTGAAATATATCGGAACATCTCGTACCTTGCTGATGAGCATGTGAAATTATATAACCCCTTTGGGAAAATATTTAACAATATTATTTTATAAAATTAAACATACTTAACTCTATGCTTACTCAATGCTAAACTTGTAAGTACACATCCAAAAGAAAACTTTTTTTTTTTGGCCAGGGCTGGGTTTGAACCCGCCACTTCTGGCATATGGGGCCGGTGCCTTACTCCTCTGAGCCACAGGTGCCACCCTCAAAAATATCTTTACGTGGAGCAAAAGATGCCAGGCATAAGAGTACAACTGGTATAACACTTACATGTTTAAAAACTTCTTCAAGAGGCAAGATCTGCTGATAGACCTGCATTAGTGTTTGCCTCTGAGATGGGACAACTGATGGAAAATGGGCACAACAGAACTTTCTGGGATGACAAAAATGTTCTCAATCTTGAGAGATGCTTGTTCACTGAACTGATCACTTCAAATTTATACACGGTACACTATATGAATTATATAAATTTTAAAATAGTTCACAAAAAATTTTCTTTAGCTGAGTTCTGCAGGAGATGCGGTCTCTCCCAGGTCCAAAGTATTTCTCCTCTCATTATCTTGGAGACAGCTTCTAAAGCCTCAGTCACAGGTGTGTGTGTTTAATGTTCTCATGCCATTTTTGAAGTGTACACCCAATCAAAACAAAGGAAAAAGACCTATTGTCAGTTTCCCATCAAAATACTCTTTGAATCTTTGTTCCAACCCAGAGGAATTAAAAGCAATATGTCTCTTAGGTTTCACTTAATTGTACTTATTCCATTAACAATTTAAAGGTTACTTTTAACAGTGCAAGGGGAAAGGGGGAAAGAGACCCAAAAAGAAAACAAACTGTAAAACACAAATTGAAATATACCAGTGTCTTATTCATTCTAAAATATGTGTTTAATTTCTCCTGTGTTCTAAGCAAGATGCTAGTCACTAGAAAAAAAAATTTGTGCCCTGATGTTGAGGATTTCTCAGTCTGCTAAAAGAGATATACATGAACAATTACCTTAAAGTATAAATAAATGTTCTCGAATATAGGCTCAGTGCCCGTAGCTCAGTGGCTAGGGCGCTGGCCACATACACCTGGGCTGGCGGTTTCAAACATGGCCCAGACCTGCTAAACCACAAGCACCACTACACCCAAAAAAAAAAAAAAAAAAAGCAATAGCTGGGCATTGTGGCAGGAGCCTGTAGTACCAGGTACTTGGGGAGGCTGAGGCAAAAGACTCACTTAAGCCCAAGAGTTTGAGGTTGCTGTGAGCTGTGACGCCCCAGCACTCTACAGGGGACAATATGGTGAGACTCTGTCTCAAAAAAAAAAAAAAAATGTTCTTGAATATAAACTGTTAAAGACCTCCAGTCCCTCCAGTTTGGGGGAAATCTTATCATTTCTTTTCTCTCTAAAATCATAATTTTTAACATTGAAGAATACATAAGAAGCAAATGTAATAAATTCAGTTATACTTGCTGAAAGGAACAATAATTTTTAAGAAGAACTTACTTTACTATCTCTCTCTGATCATGTTTCTTAAGAAAAATAAGTCCCATATTCCTTTTGTCTTCTTTTCTTTTTTAATTATTTATTTTTAAAAAGACAAATAAAAATTGTATATCTTCACTACGTATTAATGTAACATAGTGTTTCAAAACACATACCCATGTACATTATAGGGCTAAATTGCACTAATTAACATATGCATTACCACACAGACTTTTTTCTGTGTGAGAACACCTGAAAATCAACTTTCTTAGCAATTTTTGAAAATGTAATACATTGTTATTAACTAGAGTCACTATGTTGTACAATAGATCTTTTGTCCACATTTCTTTTTAAAGAAAATGATCCCACCCATAGCAAAGGAGATTGAGCAGCTATGTCTTACGCCACTTCCTCTCCCTTTCCATTCCTCATCCCATAGCTGGTTCACCTGGGGCAGATTCCTCTGCAGAGTCATCCTGAAGGGTGGTCAGCAGCATATGCCCCCCAAAGAAAAGATGGGATGGGCAAATTCACATTCTCAGGAATCTAAACTGTGATGCAAATTCTTTCCCTTCCCTCTTCTCCTGAGTCTACTTCTGTCCCCACCACTGTACAACTTCAAGCTATCCATTTCAAAATCAACAGTGGCCTCCACATTGGAGTAGCCAGTGGTCAGTTCTGCCTTCTCATTTAACACGACCTACCAGCAGCATGCAGGACAGCTGACCTCCTGCTTCTTCTGGAGGCAGCTGTCTGTGCTTGGCCTCCAGAACACTGCGCAGGCTTGACTACCCTCTGTCTTTGCAGCACTTCCTTCTCACTCTCAGAGAGGGCTCTTCCTTATCTCCCTGAGTACCCAAGGATTCTCAAATTCTCAGACCTCTTCCCTATCATCATTCACTCTCTAGGCCAGCCATTCTCAAATATTTTAGTCGTAAGACCCCTTTACACTTTAAAAAATTATTAAGGAACTCAAAAAGCTCTTCTGTATGAGGGTTGTATCTGCAGATAACTATTGTATTAGAAAACTGAGAAAATTTAAATATACTTATTAATTCACTTAAAAGCAACAGCAAACCCATTGTCAACATATATATTTTGATAAAAACTATATTTTCCAAAACAAATACATATGCACATAAATACTCAGTAAGAAGAGTAGCATCATTTTTGCCAATCTCTTTAACATCTGGCTTAAGAGAAAACACCGAATTCCTTTATTGATATCTGCATTCACTGTGTTGTGATACCCTCATATAGTGTCTGAAAAACGATACTGGACACTAAGAAGCAAGAGTATAAAAAAGACAAGTAACATCTTAGTATTATTGTAAAAATTTTTTTAGGCTCTGCAGACGCCCTAAAAGGTCTCAAGGACCCCCAGAGGCCCCAACAATACTTTGAGAATGACTTTGGACGACCTCATCCAACCCACAGTTTTATTTACCATCTCACATAGGATAACTCCCAACCACAAAGACACCCTCAGGCTGGACTTCTCCCTGGAACTCCAGGCTCAAAGAGTCAACTGCCTACCCAGATATCTAACAGGTTATTTTGGATGTCTGTCTATATCACCTAACTGCTATCTTAGACATCTATCCCATGTAGATATCTGATAGATTTCTATTTTAACTAATAAACACTTGTTTAACACAACCCCAGTATTTTCTTACTACATTTACTCCCCATCTCAGTAAATGACTCTTAAGTTACCAGCTGCTCAGTTCAAAATCTTTGGAGAAATCCTTGATGTTTCTCTTTCTTTCAAGTCCATATCCAAGCCCAAATCCAAATTAGCCCTTATTTAGGAATATATCCAGAACCCATCACTTGTCATTCCACCATTTCTTCCATCCTAGTCCAAGCCTACGTATGATGGCCTAGATTTTTGTGACACCCTCCTAACTGATCTCCATGTATTCTCTCGTGCCTTCTTCTTCCGAGATCAGATGAGATCAGGCGCGTTCAGGGTGGTATGGCTGTAAACTTGTGCCTCATTCTTATCAAAAATGGTATACTCTTTATACAGCAACCAGAGGGATTTCTGAAAGCATAAATCAAATCATGCCATTTCTCTGTTTAATATCTCAGATACATTTCTCACTTTACACACAGCAAAATCCAAAGTCCTTGTGGTGTCCTACAGGCCCTGTGCGATCTGACCCCTACCACTGCTCCGAGTTCATATCTTAAAATTCTCTTCTTTGCTCACTCCACTCTAGCCGTCCAGGCCCCTTTGCTGTTGGTCAAACAGATCAAACACAGTATCCTGTCAAGGCCTTTGTAACTGCAGATTCTTCTGCCTGAAACATGTTTCCCCCAGATATCCTTAGACTGAGGCCTGCTCTCCCAGTCATAGTTCAAACACCACCACATCAAACGTTCCTTTCTTGGTTTTACCCTATCTCAAAAAACATTCTCACTCCCACTCTATAACATTCCCCTACTTTAACTGTCTTCTAAAACTCATTATCTGACATATTCATCTGTTCATTGTCTCTACTCCTACTCCCAGACATTGAAAACAGGGAATCCATTCAGTTCAATACCGTATTTCCAGCACCCAGAACTGCTCCTACTGAATAGCAGGTGCACAACACATGTTGTTTGGGTAGATGAACAGAAAGCCTAGTCCAGGTGGCATTGGGACTTGAAGGGAAAAGTGAAGATGGGGACAGGAGGAGAGTCACAGACATCCCAATGCTCTAAAGCAGTGATTTTCAACTGGTGTGCTGTGAGAGGATCTGAGGTGTGCCATGAAAAGTTTTAAAGATCATTAATTAAATTATTTTCAAAAGAAGTTCAAAGCACAGTAAGTATCTTTTTTTTTTTTTACTTTTTCTTTCTTATATCCACATAATCTAAGAATGTGGCAAAAGTTGAACTATAGGTTCAATTGTGCTGTTAGATTAAAAAGGTTGAAAAACATTGCTCTAAAGGAATAGGAACTACAAATGTGGGGAAAGTAATACCATAGTCTTTTCAACAAATGGTGCCAAAACAACTGGATATCACATGTAAATAAATGAATCTGGACCTTACACCTTTTGCAAAGATTAACTCGAAATGGATCATAGACCTAACTGTAAAAGAGAAAGCTATAAAACTCCAAGAAGATAATGTACAAGAAAATCTAGCTGACCTTGGATATGGCAATGACTTTTTAGTTACAACACCAAAAGCGCAATCCACAAAAGAAAGCATTAAGTTGAATTTCATTAAAATTTAAACTTCTAGTCTGTAAAAGACATTGTGAAAAGATGAAAAGGCATGACAAAGATTCAGAGAAAATATATGTAAAGACATACAGACAGTTATTCAAACATGTGGAGAACTCTTAAAACTCAACAATAAGAAAACAATCTGACTTAAAAATGAACCTTAACAGACACTTTGCCAAAGAAGATGTATGGATAGTGTGAATAAGTGTAAGCCAAGAACTCCACATCATCCATCATCAGGCAAATGCAAATTAAAATGACAATATGCCCAGGCTCCGTGGCACAGCTACTCAGGAGGCTGAGGCAGGAGGCCCACTTGAGGCCAAGAGTTGAAGGCTGCAGTGCACTATGGTCAGGGCTGTGAATGGCCACTGCACTCTAGTCTAAGAAACATAGCGAGACTCCATCTCACAAAAACAAAAAACCCCAACATCCTGCTGTACACCTATAAGAATGGCCAAAAGCCAGAACTCTGATACCACCAAATGCTGGTGAGGATGTAGAAGAACAGGAACTCTCATTCAGTGCTGGTGGGGATGCAAAATGATACCGTCAATGTGGTAGCTTCTTACAAAACTAAACACACTCTTACTATATGACACAATAATGAGTTTCTCAATTTCCACCCCAGTGGAATTCAAGACTTACGTCAGCACAAAAACCTGCACACAGATGTTTATATCAGTTTTATTCATAAGTGACAAAACTGGGAAACAACAAAGCTGTCCTTCAGTAAGTGAATGGATAAACGGTAGTACATCTAGACAATGGGATATCATTCAGTGTTAAAAAGAAATAAGCCATCAGTACGTCTATCAAACCAGGAAAAGACAAGCAAGACATGGAAGAAACAAGGAAGGCTGCATTGTGTATGATTTCAACTATGTGACATTCTGGAAAAGGCGAATCTCTGGAAGTAAAAAGCTGAGTGGTTGTCAGGAGTTGGGGGAAGGAGAGGTAAACAGGTGGAGCACAGAGGAGGCTCAGGGCAATGAAACCACTCTGTCTCACACTATATTGGTAGGTGCGTGTCAAACTCCTGCTGCAGCACCAAGAGTGATCCCTACTGACTCTCAGTGAGAAAACCGGAAGCAGAGAGTCAGGGAGGGAAGGTAAGAAGGCAGGAGGGAGGCAAGAAAGAAGGAGGGAATCCCCACTTAGATAGAATCAAACCACACACTACTCAAGAAAGCAAAATCTTTAAAGCAGCCAGAAAGACAAAAGACATGAGCTATTTAAACTGGACTTTGAGGAGTAAACAGGATTTACACAGGTAAAGAAATGAATTTTCTAGAAGTTGCTTGAGAAAAGGGAACAAATAAGGGGGAACAAAAACTCTGAACGGAGGAGCAAAGGTCTACACTGGGTGAAGGCAGGATAAGGCGGGAAGAACAGGTTGAAGGCAGATCACAGAGGGCGCCCAATGCCACATCAGTCCGGCCTTCATCCTGAAGGGAGGGCAAGGTTATTCCTAAAGGCTTTTCCAAAGGGAACAGAATTATGACTATAGCATCAGAAAAACTAAAACTGTATTAATTAAACCAGAGACACAGATATCAAGGGGAAAAGTTCTGAAATAGACCAGCCTGAGGTACTAAGGACCTCACTACAGTGGTGATAGAGTAGTGAGAATGAAGAAAAATAAATAGAAAAAATAAGGACATTTTAAGGGGCCTGGGATTGGGAGGGGGGTCAGTGAGTCTCAGTGACCCATTTAACATGGGCAACAACGCATCTAAGATCCTTAATAAAATCGGTCCAATTTCTCTATCTTCAACCTTTATGAGCAGTGTATTGCTGGTTTCCCCTGAATGGATTAGAAATTTCTTTTTTATATGCTATGGGCCAACAGTTAATTATTTTAAAAATCTATTTTGACAATCAGGAACCAGTCAAGGTTGCCCATTGTCTCCATTGCTCTTTAACATTGTACTAGACCTGTTCAGCATCGAGCTTTGGTGGTGTGGCATGAGCATAGTTGAGTGTGAATAAATCTCTTTGATAAAAACCTCACTTGATAATAAAAATGCAAAGTCAGTTTGTAATATGATTTAATTTTTACTTCTATGGCATTGCACATGTAGCAATAATATTGGATTTTTTGTTTAACACTGTGAAAGGGCAAACATTTCAATTATGGAAGATAGCCAAAGCAGAGCTTTTCCCTTAAATACAAGTCTGGTTTTGGGAATGAAGATGTAAACAGAATCTCGCTTTCCTGATATTCCTCCCCACGGCGGGCGTTCACGGGTCCTTCCAGCCAGGATGAGCGCACAGAAAACGAAGTGGCACACCAGTGCTAGGGCCTAGGGGGATGGAAGCTGGTTTAGAAACAGACCTTCTGCACAGGGAACGTGGTTTCCTGTGTCGATGCCAATTAATTAGTGATGAGTTTGTCGTGCTGCCTGTTGCCTGGGATGATTAATTTGAGCCCGAATCCAACTAAACCATTAAGGAAAGTTCCCAGCAAGATAAGCCGTGAGTGACAATGCTACCCTTTAGAAGAAAGGGAGCTGGCAGAATGAAATTCAGCCCCCCACCTCCCCCTCACTGGCTTCCAGCCTGTCACGGCAACATCCCTGGGCTCCCACTGTGATAAAGAGCTGGGAAGGCATGAGTGACTCGGAGTCACACAATCAGGGACTTTTAGAACTTTTTTTTTTTTTTTTTTGAGACAGAGCCTCAAGCTATCACCCTGGATAGAGTGCCGTGGCATCACAGCTCACAGCAACCTCCAATTCCTGGGCTCAAGCGATTCTCCTGCCTCCGCCTCCCAAGTAGCTGGGACTAC
>CAUYRH010034411.1:0-37404 GCA_963574655.1 Perodicticus potto
GTTCTCACAAAGTAATGAGAAAGTCTCTTGAATGTTATCGCAATCAGGTTGATGAAAATATCTCTGATTGTATCTGAAGCCCGTACACTGTACCCCATGACTGAATTATTGTACACAGCTATGATTCAATAAAAAAATAAAAAAATAAAAAAAAATATATATATAAAAGAGCTCTATATAATTAGCTTAAAAAGTAAATGCTTAAATGGAATATTTTATCAAGAAGATAGAAACTAAGTCAAATGCCTCTTAGTTCTTGTGACTTAAGTAATGTAGTATTGACCTCTATTCAACTCTTTTTGATTCTGTTGCACCTTGACTCACAATTTCTCTTTACATTCACCTTCAGAAGGAGATAGTTAACATGTACTTGAATACCTTGGAGATCACTGTGAGTCTCTTTCAATATTCCCTCAAATTCTCAAAACTGATTTAGACTCTAACCTTTACCCAGGAATCTACTCTTCTTCAGTGCTTAGTGAGTATGGTGATGATCTTTTGCTCTGTAAACAGACCACTCTCTTACACTCCCTCACTCTTTTAAAGACTGTAGCTGAATTGAGGTCATAAAGCCTCTAGGTCTAGACTACAGTGGGTACTAAGACAAAACTGTTACTTAGGACACAAAATATCTCAGGGCACTCAAGCTCACCCCAAAGTGCCTTGAGTCAATTTTGTCATAGCCCTCACTAGAACTTACTTATTGGCAAAAGGAAAAGCTGCCGCTATTTACACAGACCCCAAATATACCTTGAGAGTTTGTCATGCAGTTGACACAGTTTGGAAATCCCATTTCATAATTTCTGCTGACACTGCTATAGACTCCCTGTGGCCCATTTCTTTTCTTTTCTTTTCTTTTCAGAGTCTCAAGCTGTCACCCTGGGGAGAATGCCGTGCATCACAGCTCAGAACAACCTCCAATTCCTGGGCTTAAGCGATTCTCTTGCCTCAGCCGCCCAGGTAGCTGGAACTATAGGCACCCACCACAATGCCCGGCTATCTTTTCGTTGCAGTTGTCATTGCTGTTTGGCAGTCCCAGGGATTCAAACCCACCAGCTCTGGCATATGTGACTGTGCCCTAGCCACTTGAGCTACAGGCACTGAGCTGGCCCATTTCTTTTAACTTTTTTGGCCTACGTTTATCATCCATCACACGGGACATATATGCAACTGGAGAACAATAAAATACACACACATACATAAACACACATGAGGTCAGACAATTAAGTTTACAGAGTCATCCTAGCGAAAGTGCTACATACCTCACTGCGGAATATCACAACAGTCATCTTTGAGGTCCTCCCTTGGGAAGCTATGTATCAACACCAGCAACTAGTCCACCCTTCAAAGAAATTTTGGCACTCTTTTTCCGAAATGGCCATATCAGAGCTGTCATCATATGAGGTCTGACAATTCAGTTCACAAACTCATTCTAGGAAAAAGTGCTACAAATATCATTGCTAAACTTCACTATTGTCATCAGATGGCCATAGATCGATATCTTTCTCTCTCTCTCTCTCTCTCTCTCTCTCTCTCGCTCGCTCTCTCGCTCTCTCGCTCTCTCGCTCTCTCCAGTTACCAAGTCAGCTTTTAATTTGTGAAACTTCTAGGGAAGTTCCAGACAGGGGAAATGAAGGAGCTCAAAAAATTTCACCCCAAAATGTGACTTCTTGGTATAAAGAGCATTTTGAATTACAGGTCCTTTGAGATCAAAAAGTATTGGAAGGGGCTTTCCTCTTTCTGAACAGACTGGACTGACAGATTAAAAGGACAATTGATTTCCCTTCCTATCCCTGTTATCTCAATATATTGCAGGAAAGAAAATCAAGAATGCAAAAAGGCCTGGCTCAAATTATGTAAAACATAATACCTGTCTTTCAGGTTAATTCACATGTCAAACTATTTCTCTCCATCCATTCATTCTCCCAAGTATCCATTCGACCTCCCTCGCAGCTATTTATTGCCCCTAAACAGAATAATCTATACTCCTCATTCCCCCCCTCCCTCTAAAAGGCATGTATACAAATATCTGGATCCATTGGGATACTGAGTGATCACTCTGTGATTCTCCCCACGTGCCTGATAAATAAATTTCTCTTCCTTACTAATCTAACTTCATTGTGAGTTGATCTTTCAGTGAATTTTGGGGGGAAAAGGCAAATTTTCTCTCACCCCTGAGGCAGACATTAACTATAACCAATAATAAAATAAAATAATTAAAACAATATACCATACTAAAAATTATCGGCCTATGGCCTCTGTCTCTCTCAAAATATCTTATTTTGATGTATGCATCCCTGTGCTTGAAATTTGATCTGATAACCCAAATGTTACCAACTTATAAGTACATACATTGCTGATTCTTTCTGTGTTCTGTTTTCCAGAAGTCAAGAAAACCCTTTTCCATCTTTTGAACTATTTATAGCTTTCAGCAATGTATGTATTTATAAACAAAATTAGAAACATTTATTTTTTTCTCTCAATTTCTCTGGAATTTGAAAACTATTTGTAAGTATTTTAAATTTCTGACAATATAGTTATTTGCATAAGTTCAATAAGAATATGTTTTCTTCTACAGTATATAGTAAAAGATAACTGGTAATTTTACCAAGGCTTTGATGGGAATGATATTTTCAGAGGTGCATTAAGGAATTAAGGTTGACTTTATAAGGCCAAGGAAAAGCCCATTGGAAAAACTGGCCAGGGGCTTCATTAATAACATTTCCTGATCTGCAATAAGTAAAGAATGTCACTTTCTGACAGGTCTGGGAATCCTAATTTGTTTTGGGACTTCAAGAGAAGATGAGTTTACCCAATGCATATAGGTAACTAATGGCACATATGAAACCCGGACTCAGGAGAGGATTTCAAGTCTCACCTGAGATTCCTTATAAAACATTCCAGCAAAGCCAATTTTAAAAGGAAGAAAAGTCTAGGTGGCTAATAATTATTCTTACTGCACTTTATGCAAATAATCAGACCCATTATACTGAAAGTACAGTTTATTTTGGCAATTAAATTGATTCTGCTGCAATTTGTTTTTAGTAAAATGAGAAATTAGAGAGAGAGCACTATGGTTCACAAATTAAAACACTGTGGTCTGCCAATATTAATTTCCAGCCTCATCAGCAATGCCAACTCATGGAATGAGACACAGCTAGTTTAGTTAAACAGCTGTGTTTAACTGAGACTGACCAAAGAATATAGAATTATACACAGTAGTCACATTTGCTCCAACTTTTTTTTATTTCTTGCTTCTTAGCCCTAAAATAACGTATTAGGTTTTAATATGTAAAATCTTTTAATTTCAAAGGTGACCCTCTTTATCTGGTAACACAGATGCCTGCTAAGTGGCTAATAGGTGGGTACCATATACAGTGGTAAATACACTGGACAAAGGGACAGCATAAGATTTCATAATGCTATTCAGAATGGTACAATTTAAGATATACAAATTGTTTATTTCTGCTATTTTCCATTTCATATTTTTGGACCATGGTCAACTTTAGGTAACTGAAACCTTAGACACCAAGAGTGCAAATTTGGGGGATCTGGAGAATTGGTGCACTAGAAACAAATTTCTGGAAGACATTTCTCATAGATGAAGCCATTAAAATTACGCTGTTGAATGAAATAGAGAAGTGTTTATTATATGTTACTAGGTGAAAAGAGTAGATGTTTGTAACAATATGATCCCATTTTTATAAATGTAAATATCTGTATCAAAAGTGACATACATAAAATTATTAACACATACAATATTCCACACAAAATATATAAAAATATTCCAGACCGAATGGAGTGACAGACATGAACAGTAAACACATACTATATTTATGTCGGAAAATTAAAACTAACTTCTATTTCTCACTGTACTTTCCAGTTTTTCCTGATATTCTTGTTTTCCTAATCAAAATAACATATTTAAAGGAAATTCAGAAAGGGATATACCTGGGGAATGTATCTCATTAACAAATACAACAAAAAATGTGAAATATGTAGAAATAATAAGAGAATATGCAGATGGCAAATAAGTGTGTAAAAAGATGTCTCAACATCTATCATTAGACCTTAGGAAAATGCAAATTAAAACTACAATAAGGTATTAAATACACATATATCAGAATGGCTAAAATAAATCTGAATCATTTACATATTGCTGATGGAATGTACCATGGAACACTCTGGAAAATTATTTGGCAGTTTCTTAAAAGCTGAAATGCAAATAAAATATGATTCAGCAAATGCACTTAGGGATTTTGACCCAGAGAAATGAGATTTTATGTTCACTCAAGAACCTGTCTCCAGAATGTTTACAGCTGATCTCAGTCCTGAAGTTTATGCAGTATATGATTCCATTCATGTAACATTCTTGAAATGATATTATTATAGAAATAGAGAACAGAGTAATCGTTCCAGGGTCTAAAGGATTGAGGAGGAAGAAAAATGAGCGGCTACAAAAAGGCAACCTCCTGGCAGGGGAAAAATTCTGTATCTTGATTGTATCCATGTCGAGATATTATGACATTGTGCTATAGTTTGGCAGGATGTTACCATTGGTGGAAACTGAGAAAAGGGTAAATGGAATTTATCTTTTTTTTGTTTGTTTGTTTGTTTTTTTGAGACAGAGTCTCATTATGTTGCCCTCGGTAGAGTGCCGTAGGGTCACAGCTCACAGAAACCTCAAACTCTTGGGCTTAAGATTATCTTGCCTCAGCCTCCCAAGTAGCTGGGACCACAGACCCAGCTATTTTTTTGCCACGGTGCCCAGCTATTTTGTTGTTGTTGTTGTAGTTGTCATTATTGTTAGCAGGCCCACCAGCCCTGGTGCTTGTGGCCAGTACCCTAGCCGCTGAGTTACAGGCGCTGAGTGAAGGCAATTGTTATAAGTGGCTTTATTTTTTTATTTTTATTTTTTTACACTGATTGTATTTGTTAGGTAAAGTCCCTCTTTCAATCGTGTCTTATTATTATAATTGTTAAATCATGGTTGTGTACATAAATGCATTCATGGGGTACAATGTGCTGGTTTTATATACAGTTTGAAATATTTTCATCAAACTGGATGACAAAGCTTTCATGGCATTTTCTTAGTTATTGTGTACAGACATATATATTCTACATTTAGTAAGTTTTGCCTGTACCCTTTTAAGATGCACCATAAATGTGGTTTCAATCATGTCTTTAGATTGTACTCATGACAAAACAAAGCTTGAGATGTTGATGAATTCCTCAAGTCCTGACAGGTGAGCAATCCCCTCCTTTCCCAGTGGGGTTCTTACATAAACAGGAAGACCATGTTTTAAAATTTTAAACTCATGGGTTTTTGTTTTTTCCATTATTAAAGTGGTCACTTCCAGAAAATAGAACTGGGTTTCCAAAACAGGGGAAAGTTTCTGCCTTTTATTTTTTAACCTTCTATAACATGACTATTCTATCTTGTATGAGAATTTTTATTTATTTTTGAAGTTTTTGTTGGGGGGGTGCTGGGGTGTGGGACTGCATGTTCATTTGGTTTTTAAGGCAATACTCAATCTTAGAATCCTAGGGAGAATGAGTTAGGCACACACCCAGAGCCAAGTGGAGTACAAAATTGATTTCTTTCTGGGAAGTCATTTTTAACAGGAGTCTTAAATATTCATAGCCTTTGATCTATTAATTTCCTTTGAAGAAATCCATCTTAAAGTCATAATTCAAAATGTGGACAAAGCTTCATGTAAAAAAATTCATTAGCACGTTATAAATACAAATATATTAGAATTAACCTTATGTTAAACCTTAGAGGAATAATTTACTATAAGTACAGCCATATAGATAGGAAACTGTATATTCCTTAATATTATTCTGATATTATTCTGACTTATTATTATTTTAATTACAAAGGAAAATGCTTGAGATTAATTATGTGAAATAAATATAAGTTATTTTAAGAGCAATGGTACTACAGATGTTGATTTGTTTCAGTTTCCATCTGTGTTCCAATTTCTAATATTTTATTTCCTCTCTAGAATATGTCTTTGGCACATCTCTAATTTAGTTCTCAGGTATTTCCTACCAGAAAATATGTTTCTTTGGATAAAATTCTTCCTTGTTCATTGGATTCTAATATTGACCCTCTATATCCCCAGTTCACCATGCAGAAAACAAAAAATGCAAAGGACCCCTAAAGAGTGCCTTAAGAAGCAATTACTGGCTCGGCGCCTGTGGCTCAACGGGCTAGGGCGCCAGCCACGTACACCTGAGCAGGCGGGTTCGAATCTAGCCCTGGCCTGCCAAACAACAATGACGGCTGCAACCAAAAAAAAAAAAAAAAGAAGAAGAAGAAGCAGTTACTACCACCAGCCTCAAATAACCACTTCAGAGACCTTCCAACATGTTAAAACCTCAAAGAACATTATTTATTTATCATAATTTATACATCCACACAATTTCCTGCAAGAAAGAAGTAGTAGAACTATCTACCAGTCGGAATATGAACATGACTTTGAGGGAGTGGACACATTCACATTGTCTGTAAAGCATTGTTCTATTTAGAAAATTCAGACAGAAATCTGTTCTGGCAGGAATTGAGATGAAAATAATTTTTAGGTGGATGAAATTCTGAAAGTTCAGTTTGAGACTGAAATGTATTTTGTTCCTAATAATCACAAGATATTAACACCACCACCAAACAACAAAGGCAAGGGTGCAAACGCTATGGGCACCTGGAATGTGGGTCCCACTATAGTGTATGTGATAGAAGGCTGAAGGTGTGATAGCATTGACCACACATGCACACACACACCCTCACTCAAAGCTTTCATTTTCTTTTATACCAAAGCTATTTGTAGTTTACCTAATTTTGTCACTGCAATAAACCTCACCATCGGCTGATCTCAATCTAGAAAAGAATTGTCTATAGCACTTTTACTGAGTTGTTGGGAACAAAATATGCATTTTCTATAATAGCAGTGTTATAAATTGGGACGAGTTTCCCAGTCTGCCCCCCAAAAGACTACTGGGCTCACATTATATCTAAATGCATTGGCAAGGAAAACATACAATGGCGGAAAATAATTGTTACATAAAAGACACATTATTTCAGCTACATTGTGGATAATCCAAGAAAACTAATCATGATTTATTTAATTGCCCTTTTTTGAAATTATGTTTTAATAAAGTGTGTAATATAATTACCAATATAAAATACAATCGGGAATGATAATACCCTGTCCTGCCCCTCTCCCCCCAGGCTCTAATCTCAGTTCAGGACTCATCCTCCCGTTCTGCCTCAAATTCTCTCTGTTTTCACTGCTGCTGGGAGAGTCTCCCTACCAAGCAGCTGTTGTCCAAATCACAAGGGGATTTGGGCCTAGGTCAGATTCCTTGTAGCACAAAGATTCCTTTTTGGAATAGGACTGCCAAGGAGAAAAGGAATTTTTGTTGTTGTTGTTGAGGCAGAGTCTCACTCTATCATCCTGGGTAGCATGCCAAGGCATCATCATAGCTCACAGCAACCTCAAATTCTTGGGCTCAAGAGCCCCTCTTGCCTCAGCCTCCTAAGTAGCTGGAATGAGAGATGCCTGCCATGACACCTATCTAACTTTCCTGTTTTTAGTGCAGATGGGTCTCACTCTTGCCCAAGCTGGTCTTGAACTCCTGAGCTCAGGCAATCCAGTACCTTGGCCTCCCAGATTGTCGAGATTATAGGCATGAGCCACCAGACCTCCCCCCACTCCCCAGGAAAGAAATTTTTTAATTCAAAAGAAACAGGTCAGTGTAACTAACCAGGTGCTAGATGCAGTGAGAACAGGCTGTAGGGGATGGTGAGTCTTGGCTTCAGGAAGACAGCCCACAGGACCTCAGAATCTCAGTCCCTTTGTCTTACAGAAAATCCATCATTTCTGAGAAAAAAGCTCAAAATGTCAAGCAATTAATTAAAGGAGAGGATTATTGAAATAAATATATAGGGTCAGTGAAATTTTGCTCATAGGTCTGGTTACACAGCCATCAGGAACACATCCACAAAGCAGGTTTTTAACTCAGGTATTTCCTAAATGAAAGCCTCCAATTGTTTCAAAACATAGATAAATCAATGACTTAAACATAAGTTTTTGTTTTTGTGTTATAGTACATGTTTAAAGTTTATTAGGAGGATCCCAATGCTCTGAAATATTCAACATGATCGAATTCAATGTGTCAAACATCAAACATGCAACAATCTGACTTATTCAATATGCAAATGCTGGAAAGAAGCAGAGTTCAGCAGGAATGCTATAATGCTACAGAATAATGTTTTAAAAGTGAGATGCAAAACTGATACAAGTATATAATAGAAGGAATACATGTTTAAGATTTGATTTAACTCAATAGTAAATAAGATGATGAATCTGGTTCAAAGGATAACTTGAGAAATGAAGATTTTACACAGGCAATCAGAGGAATGCTAAAATAAATTTACATGCGTAAGGGATATAAAACTGGTTAATATCTCTGTTACCAGATGAAGAGGGTCCAGCCACCTGTCACTATCAGCCAATATGCAGAGATGGGGAAAGTCCACCAAACTTTCTCAGAAGGCCAACAATTCTGCAGAACAGTAAGAGAAGCCTCTCAATTCTGTTCTGGTCTTCTATTTCCAAAATCACAGTATTACACATAAAAATTAAAAGTAAAAACCATGTTAACCCTTATCTTAACAACAATAATCAGCATAACCCATGATCCACAGTAACCAATAATTCACACAACCCAGGACCCATTGGAACATGGTATAATAATGCCCAATGATGCAGCAGTGGCTATAGCAGAGGAAGAGTTTACTATCTTAGGTGCCAGGTTAGGACATGGGAGCAAACCTGTCTCCCCAGGAATTTGGGAGAAAGGGTTTTTAAAGATATTTTGGTGGGCAAAGGGCTGGGCAATTTGATATGCTAATTGGCTGGGTTTGAGGGTGGAATCATAGGAGTGTAGAAAATGTCGTCTTGTGTTGAGTCTGTTTCTATGTAGGGGTTGCAAGACCAGTTTAATCAGTTCCTTGGTATGGGCCACTAGTCTGGGTGGGTCAGCCCACCCACTGGAATGCAGAGCCTGGAAGATATTTCAAAAACTACGCTTAGGTTTCATAAGGGCGATGTTATCTATAGGAGTAAAAGAATCTTTAAGATTCTATGTAACTATGTGACTCCTGAGTAGCAATTATGGGAAAGCAAACCAGCAGACAATGGCTGGTTGTACACACACACACAGAACCTCCATAGTTGACCATCTCCCTATATTGAACATCTCCTTAAGTTGACCTATTTTCATAGATTGGACATGCACCACATATACTCAGTGGACCTCTATATATTGACCATTTCTGTAAGTTTTATCTTGACCACTTGGACTGTAACATACAATATTAATTTACCCCCTATAATTTGACCAGTTGAGGTCCGCTGTATAAGAAAGGGTAGAAGGTAAGGGCTTTGCCTTTAGTTGTATTATTTTTTCTTTAGTATAAGTTCCTTTTTCATGCTTTATTTTCACCACACGTTGGATTAGGCCAGATGTCCTACTATTTATCACATGTTGCAGAAGATATTTTCAATGCAATGATGTGAACTGTAGGTACATCCTATAATTGCTAAAAAAAAATTACAGTTAATTGAAAAGTGCTGGCTCAAAGGAAAGACCTCAAAGAGCAGATATTAAAGGAAAAGGTTGAATTTTTACATTTTCTGGAGAGGAGCAGCCAAAGAAAGATCGTGGAGCCTTTTGGCGTTAGCAAGTCCACAGTAAACAACATCTGAAAATGTAAACATGAGTATCTGGAGAGATATGCTAAAGAAAGTGGAGACGTGGCTCAGGGCCTATGGCTCAAGTGGCTAAGGCACCAGCCACGTACACCTGAGCTGGCAGGTTCGAATCCAGCCTGGGCCTGCCAAACAATGACGGTTACAACCTAAAAATGACCGGGCATTGTGGCGGGCCCCTGTAGTCCCAGCTACTTGGGAGGTGGAGGCAGGAGACTCACTTGAGCCCAGGAATTGGAGGTTGCTATGAGCTGTGATGCCACGGCACTCTATCCAGGGTGACAGCTTGAGGCTCTGTCTCAAAAAAAAAAAAAAAAAGAAAGAAAGAAAGAAAGAAAGTGGAGACCTACAGAGGAAAGGGGGGAAAACGTCCCTTAGTGTGAAGCCATATTAAACTGGTTCAAAGAAATGAAGGCAAGTAACACCCATATCTCCAGGACAATGATCTGAGAAACTGCTAAAAAAATTTCCCACAGGAATTTGAGGTATCGGAGTCCCAAGCAACAAGTGGCTGCCTCAAGAAATTTAAACTGCCATGTAAGATCTCCCAGAAAGTCTTGTGCGGTGAATCCAATGAAGTTCCAGTAGAAATTGTGGAAGAACTCATCAGAAAGTTCCTAGATTTCAACAGACGCTTCAGAGATGATGGCATCTTTAATGCTGAGGAAGGAGAACTCATTTTCAAGGCCATGCCTGACAGAAGCCTCATCAGGGAGGGTGACAAATTTAAGAGAGGACAACTTCCAAAGAATGTTTCACAGTTCTGCTTTGCACTAGCTCAACCAGAGAGAAACTAAAACTTGGCTGATCAATAAATTGGCAAAGCCATGTGCACTCAAGAATCTGAGGCTTGAAGACCTCCCCCTCATTAAGAGGTCAAACAAATATGCATGGGTGTCTGCCACCCTGTTTGAGGATTGGGCACGGGGTATCAACCAAGAAATGAAGAAGAGGAAATGGTCTATTCTGCTGATAGTAGACAACTGTCCTGGCGACCCACAAGTGAATCATCTCACAAACATGGCACTGAAATTTCTGCCTCAAAAATCCAACTTCTTGACCAAGTTATCATCAAAACATTTAAAATGCACTGCTGAGCTCAGCTCCAGAAGTGGCTTGTTATTAAAACACAAACCTGGGATCCACCTGTGGAAGCAACTCCATCTGCTGCATTAGTTAACTCTCTGGATGCTGTCCTCTGGATCTGTTCTGCTTGGAATAAAGTTCAACCAGAAATAATACAGAAGTGTTTCGGAAAAGTTGGATTTGCCACAACCCAGGAACATGGTGTTATGTCTCCATCAGATGGTCCATCATCCATGGAGGAATTTGAAGGAGTAGATTTTGAAGATTTTGTTGCAATGGATGATGAGGTGGCACCCTACAAGGAACCTGACCCAGAAGCAATTTCCCAAGTGCTATTGATGGAAGAGCAGACTGACATAAAGTGAAAGGAGCAAGTGAGGATAACGCAGAAATTGCAGACTCCAAAAGAAGAGGACGTCAGGAATCTGATAATGCAGTTGAAGTTATTTGCTATGGAAAAACGTTTTCACAGCAGGTCTTCTGAGTGGTGTAGCCAGTGTTGAGAGTGCTTTTTCCACTGACATTTGTAATGAGAATAAGAATCAGACCAAGATTGATTCTTTTTTTGAAAAGAATGATTAAACCATGAGAAAAGAGTAAATGTATTGATTTTGTACGCTGTTGTATATATGATTTTACTGTTTTGATTATGTATGATTTTGTATGATATTCTCTAATGACAGCTGTTCAAGAAAGTAAAGTATATATACATGTCAGTACAGTAGGCATAGTTCTTTATGTTCACCAGTTTGTTACAAACAAAGAGGTGGTCAAGAGGTTCTACTGTATATATATTTTAACTATGCCTATTCCTTTGCATAGTTCAAGTCCCTCCAACAGTTCCCACCTTGTGACCCTTTATTAACTTTATAAAGGATGGCTTCAGTATTATTTACTTTGGCAAATCAACCTGACCCCTTAGCTCTGCCTGTTGAAAAGCTGATTTTATCTGCAAAGTGTGTCTGCATACTAACCAGGCAACATCTATGCAAATCAGGCAAAAGCAATCCATCTGCATTAAAACTATAACTCAAAGTAGATCAGACACTTGCATCCTCTGACTGGTACATTCTTTCCCTCAAGGAAGCAGTTAATTAGGCCGATTTTTCTTCTCAACATTGCTTGATGAACACTGGTGAAGCTAAGAAAAAAACTGGCCCCAGTGCAATAGAAAGAGCCCACCTTCCCCTCTATCCCAAATTAAAAAAAAAAAAAAATTAGATTATCTCCCATATCCAAGAGAAAAAAAAAAAGTGTGGCCACAAAAAAGCTGAGGTTCTTGATTGGGATTTGGGGAGGAGAATGGAAAGGGAGGGCAAGTATTTCTGTTTCTTTTTATGTAGATGGGCTATATTTTTTTTTAAAAAACTCGTTATCTTAGAGTATTTGGGAAACTTCTGCCTTCTAGTAGCTCAGAGTGTGCTCCCAGTGTTCTGCGGCCTGTTGTTAAACTTGGCAGTCTACTCAGGAGCCTTCCCACATGCTCAAATATCTTCCCTTCCTTCTGTGTCCCCCCCATTCCTTCTCTTACCATCACCTCCTCCTGCCTTAGCTCTAAGCACTTCCTCTCATTTTGGTGGAGTGGGGTGCTAGAGAGGGTGGAGAAGAGGGAGGAATTGTGGAGGCTGCTCCAGTGTCGTCCTAGGCAAGAATCCTCTACTGGGTAACATTCTTTCATGTGCCTTTTTGACTTCATTTAGCTACTGTTAGCAATTGTGAAATTATTTAGTAGATAATGACTTTAACAACTGAAAGGCTAATCATATCAGGCCACCTCCAAAATGCCTGCCATTGAAATTGGGCACCTATGGGGAGATTTTGATCCAGGGCACCTTCTCCTCCAAATAGCATATACAAAGAAAATGCCACACTGGATCTCTTTGAACTTTTTCTAGGTTCCATCCTATCTAATTCCTCTTCTGATTGACTCATTCTTTTCCGGTCTGCAATTTTTATAAAAGACTAATATATCTACTTCTTGTTTTTTCTGCTTCCAGTGTGAGAAAGATTCTGTTTTTAGGAGGAGGCAGTTCAGGAATTCAGAAGCAGCTTAGCTGGCTGGTTCCTGCTTTGGGTCTCTCATGAGGCTGCAGCCAAGATGTTGGATGGTGCTGTATCTTCTGAAGGCTAGACTGGGACTGGAAAATCCACTTCCAAGATGACTTACTCAAAAGCTTTGGTAGGAAGCCTCAGCATCCTTTGACTGTTGGCAGGAAGTCTCAGTTGCTCATTACATGAACCTTTCCAGTGTCTTCAAGACAGCGAAGGACCTTCCCTCAACGGAATTAATTCAAGAGAAAGTAAGAGAGTTCCAATGTCTCCTACAAACTAGCCTAGGAAGTCACATTCTGTCATTGCCACAATATCCTATTGGTTACACAAGTCATCCCTGTTTATTAAGAGGAACTACATGGCCATAAATACCATCTTCAAGGCCAGAAGTTATACACTCCCACAATGGTTGTTCGATAAATGTATTTTGAACTCATGAATTGTGTCTTAATCTTACAATTCATAATAATTCTCAAAGAGTTATTTTATGTCCAAATGTTTGAGGAAGAATCTCTCACCTTCCCCCCCCAACCTTTAGCAACATACACAAAATGTATCATATTTCATTTTTCAAATAGGACGTGATAAATAGCAATCTAGGAATGATACTGTCTTAGTTTGTTTGGTGCTGCTATAACCAAATACCACTGGGTAATTTATAATGAACAGAAATTTATTGGCTCACAGTTATAAAGGCTGAAAAGCCCAAGCATCTGGCAAGGGCCTTCTTGCTATGTCATCTCACGGTGGAGAGGCAAAAAGAGGGTGAGAGAAAGTGAGAGAAGAGAAGAGAGCACCAAATTCATTCTTTTTTATGGAACCTACTCCCACCATAATGAATTCACTCCCATGATAATGGCTTAAATCCATTGATGAGGACTGTGCCCCTGTGACCCAAACACCTCCCCTTCATTCTCACCTCTCGATACCATCACATTGGAGATCAAGTTCCTAATACATGAACTTTAGGGGACATGTTCAAACCATAGCAGCTGTGGGTAACTACATTTTTTGTACACATTTGATTCACTTATAAGGATGACTAGACAAAATATTTTAAATTAGCAGCTTTTAAGAAAACCTGGGCATTGTGGTTGCTGTATATATGTAACTCTACTAATAATATTCAATTCCTTCCATCTGTATATGACTTACAGTTTGCAAAGCATCTTTAAGTATGATTTCATTTGAATTCATAACAGCTCTGAAAAGAAGACAGGGTAGATGTAATTCCAATGTTATAGAGGTGGACACGTGGCCAATTTTATAGAGTGGCAGAATCAAGAGTAGAACTTTGGTTTTCCAATTCCAGGTATTGTAAAAGACTTCAAGAAGGAACTGTGTATAAAATAGGCTGAGTTGTGCTACAGAGAAAACAACCCCCATATCTCAAGGGCTTAAAAAACAGAGACTTGTCTCCTACTCACGTAAGTCCAAGGTATATGGGCTGACTTTCCAGTCACCTGCCCTCCATACATGAACTTAGTGATCCACTTCTCTTATAGCTGCCCCACAGCCCCTTTGGTTGCACATAGGGAATGAAATCTTGCAATGAAAATCACATGCTTTGACCCAGAAATAACATCCATCTTTTCCCTCATAGCCTATGGGGAAAAACCAGTCACACAGCCCTGCATGACTGCAAGGGGACAGGGAATTGTCCCCTTGGTGTGAATAAGCACTGAAACTCTCCACTATGTGTAAGGTAGTGAAGAATAAATTGGATTTATAGAAGCAGGAGGAGGCCCTTTAAAGACACTTATGAAAATAGTGTGAAGAAACACACAAGAAAACACCTAATTTTTTTGCAAATGCAATGCTGCCTTCTTTAAAAATAGGTTTTTTTTTTCTTTTTTTGAAACAGAGTCTCACTCTGTGCCCTGGGTAGAGGGCCAAGGTGTCATAGCTCACAGCAACCTCAAACTGCCCTTACCTCAGCCTTCCAAGTATCTGGGACTATAGGCACCTGCCACAATGCTTGTGCTAGTTTTTCTATTTTTAGTAGAGATGAGGGTCTCACTTTTGCTCAGGCTGGTCTCAAACTCCTGAATTCAGTCAATCCACCCTTCTTTGCCCCCCAGAGTGCTAGGATTACAAACATAGACCACCATGCCGGCCCTCTTGCAATAAACATTTATTAGTTGATTCTGACAACAGGCTGGTAAGGCACACGTTATCCCCCCTTTTTTTGTAGTTTTTGGCCATTGAAGGTCATGAAGTTTATATAACTTGTGTGAGAGTTCGCCCTAAAAAGTGGAGGGGATTTTGATTCCTTTACTCTTCCCTTTCTTTATCTCTCAATTTATTTTTTTAAAAATATGTATCTCTCAATTTCATACAGCAATCTCTTTTCTATCCTTAAGGAATTTATGTTTATAAGGTGGAGGGTACTTGAGAGGAATAAATGAAGTTGGGCAATTTTACTGGAAATGTTTAATTTCTTAAGCAAAGAAATTGGTGAGCACACAAATGTTTGTGTATAATTCCTAATACTTCATATGTCTTAAATATTTCAAAACACATTTTTTTAAAAGGGAGTCAATATAATTTGAGAACCAGAGGCAGATTCTTACCTTAAAAAGAGAAGTATTTTCTACGAATATTAGCAGCCAGAATGCAGGAAATTCAGTATTATTAGTATTAATTAAGCCCACACTGTGTTCTAGAATAGATAAAATAGTTTTGAATAATTTATTTACATATTTTAACTTATCTCGCCCTTCAACAACCCTATTATTATCTCAATGTTAATCCGAATGAGAAAATTGAAACAAGTACAGATTAAGTAATTTGTCTAAGTCACATAGTTTATTGAGAAAATAAGACTGGATTTGAACCAAGCATTCTGGTTTCAGCATATGTACACAGGACCACGACCCCATAATACCTCCTCTAAGAGTTGGATGACCAGTCACTTTTCAGAGGTGGATGGAAACCTTTTATGCACCTCCTGACAAATGCCTATTACATTCTCTACCCATTTACGTCCAGTTAAACAAGAAATTCAAAATAGCTTTCCCATGACAGTGACAAAGAAAGGGCTGGTGTGGCTGGCAGCAATTTCGAAGAAATGTTTAATGCATGGGCTGATTCCCTTGACTGGATGAAGAGGGAGCCACCTATTGGAAACTTCCAGAGTAAGGATGGAGTTGGGAGGGATTTAAGAATTCCCCGGGAGGTAAAGTGAATTAGCCCACGTGGGGTTTTCTACTGCTCGGATAGGGAAGCTATAAAAACATAGTTCGAGATTACTGCGGTCGCGAATGCTCACCAAATCACAGTTACTCCGAGACTAATTTTGTCATGGCCATAGATCTTATTGCTAGTCATACCCTACTCCTCCCACTAACACACACATAAACAACTCCAATTCAGGATTGCAGGGTAAGGAATTCCCAGGTGGGCGCAGCAGCTGGAGGGAAACAGAAGCCGAGTGCGCTGGGTTGACAGCTGGGCCCGACGTGCGCCTGCGCAGCAGCCCACGCCGTGGAGGATCGCCGCTAGGGGGCGCTTTCGCCCGACTCTGTCTCCTCCTCCGCGCTCTGCCCTCCTCTCGCTCATCATAGCGCTCCGAGAAGGCGGAAGCAGCGGTATCCGCGGCTGAGACTGGGACTCTGGGCGGTCCCGAGGCACAGCGGCTCTGGTTCGTGAGCCCGGACACTGACGTCTGGACCGCCTCGCTTCAGAGCGCGGTGTCCACGTCTTCCGGCGCCTTGGCTGAGCGGGGCCGTGTGGCTGGGTGGAGCCCTGCGCGCCTCGCCCGGAGGCCCAGCGCACTAGAGCGGTGAGTCTCCTTCGGGCGCCTCTTCCCGGCGGCCGCGGCCTCCCTTCCCTCCGGTGGGGGGCGCCGCCTCCTGCACCTTCGCCTGCTACAGGTGGGGGGCGCCGCCTCCTGTCCCCTCGTTTACTACAGGTCGGGGGCGCCGCCTCCTGTCCCCTCGTTTACTACAGGTCGGGGACGCCTGGCCCTGTCTCTTGCCTCCACCCCACCCCCCGGCCGCCTCCTCCTTGTTTACTCCACTTCCCGGAGGAAACCCCAACTTCCACAGCCCTGTCTCCCCTCACCCTGCTTTTCCCCCTTCCCAGAAAGGAAATTGCCTCTTGGATTTTCCCGCGCCCCAAGCTGTTACCTACTTAAATTGAAAAAATCCCTTTGGTTTCCCAGCAACTCCCTCTGTCACTGTCGTGGGAAAGCTATTTTTGGGTTCCGTGTTGAACTCTATAGAGGCCCCAGGCAGCAAATTAAAAAAAAAAAGGTTCAGATGACACGAATGTTTCCTCCCCCGCCCCTGCACTTGGTAGTTCTAGTGATTGTTCCAGACGCTGGTTGATAAAGTTGTTCCTAGTATTTGGGTTTAGGGGAACTCCAGCTGAGAGCTGGGACGGTCTTGAATGCGAACAGAAAGCACCTAAAGTATTGGTAGCCTGGTTGTATAGTATTTGTTTCTTTTGTTTCTCCCAAAACGTATTACTAAACGTCTTGCTACACAGGTACCCAATAGAAACAAGAAAAACTTCAAAAATTATGTGTTGGCCCTGTGAACTGAGCTGCTGGCATTTCATCCATTCTCCTTTGATTACCAGGGAGATAGAGGGACTTTTCTGATTTTGAGGTTGAGGGTCAGGTGAGGAAAGCGTGATCCAAGGAAGGAATGTGTTTCAGGCACTCGTTGCGGGTGTGATTGGTACAAGGATCACATTTGAGTTTCATCTTTCATGTGCTATATACATCACAATATTCCTGAATTGTAACATGAGGTGTTTTTTTGTGATCAATTTGGATATGTGGTGCTGATAAAAGTTTTGGCCACTTCGATCTTGAAAGAAGTTGTTCAACTCCTTGCCTCCTGGAGGAGGACAAATAGTGCCTTAGAAAGGGAATGCCTCTTGACTTTCCGTTCAAAATTAAGGTGCATCAGTTGAGTGTTTTGCTGTGTCTCCTGGCCATTGCAGGTCTTTTTACTCTAAAAATAAATCTTAAGTTTGTAAATAGTAGTTGTTTCAAAAGCTAGTAGCAAATTAAAGATATTTTCTCAGTATTTCCTTTTACATGGTTTTACTTTAATTTTGAGTTGTGTGTTTAATCATGTATCAGTTTCTGTTGACTTAAAATTGCCTCATTCAAGACATAACTTGTTGATTTCTTTAGTTTGACACTGAATTTAATAGCATCTGTTGATCTTAGAGGAAAGAGATTTTGTGAATCACCCTACTTAATGCCCCCTAACATTTAACAGTATCCTCTTTGGATTGTAATGTATGTCCAAATACTAATTTGTGGATTTAAACCATGATTATGGCAAGGCTTTTTTTTGTATTTATTTTGCAGTTAAAATAAGTTGGCTGTGGTTATATCCCACAATATTAACTAAGGCAATCCTTACCTTACTAGCTTCATAGCTACAAAAAGGGACTTGTAATCGTGAAGTTCTTAACATACAAGTTAATGATTTAGATTTTTTTCCATTAGTTTGTGTAGAAAGCCACATAAATGAGTAGAAAATAAGCTGTAGGAAATTTTTATTTTACATAAACAGTCTTTTCCTTCTGTAAAGCCAAAGTTCTATCTTAAGCCTACTTTTGTAGCAGTTCCTATGACAGTATGAGGTTAAAAAGAATCCTAACAGCATAATATTTTCTTCATACGTGCCAGATCATTTTTTATTTACTCCTATAGCTAACATACAGCACTCTTAGTTCTTGTCTAAGAAGAATTAAAACAACTATTCATTGTAGTTAAGTTAGGAAGATAATTTTCCCTTGAATCATTGTGATCCTTAAAAGTAAAGGGAAAAAATGTTTTAATGTGCCAAAGAAAGAATAAACATAAAAATAATAAATGGCACTCAAAACTACCATTTTTAGCTTAATTTTCTCTTTGCAGTATAGTTACATGGGACTATATACTGTAGACTTAGAGAATGAAGTCTGAAAAAGTTTATTTGGAAGGCATAAAGTTTTGAAAGCATGCAAAGTAATGTGCAACTTGAAGGCCTCTAGATTTTTTTTTTTTTTTTTTTTTTTTTTTTGAGACAGAGCCTAAAGCTGTCACCCTGGGTAGTGCCGTAGCATCATAGCTCACAGCAATCTCCAACTCCTGGGCTCAAGCGATTCTCCTGCCTCCGCCTCCCAAGTAGCTAGAACTACAGATGCCTGCCACAATGCCCGGCTATTTTTTGGTTGCAGCTGTCGTTGTTTGGTGGGCCAGGGCTGAATTCGAACCCACTAGCTCAAGCATATGTGGCTGGCTCCTTACCCACTTGAGCCACAGGTGCCGAACCAGGCCTCTAGATTTTTGAAGAGTGCTCACTTGTGTCTTATACCACATTCCCACAGTGAAATTCCTTTTAAGAAATTGTAACTAATTAGACAGGTTTCATAAGAACACATAAGCTATAAAGGTCTCTTCATCTCCAAAGACCTTCAAGTCTTTTGAACTAGATTGGAAGAGGACAGTGTATAGACTGTCCAGTAAACTAAATGTTTAAACTGGGCATTTGGGCAGAAAAGGTAGACTTAGCTCAGTAACTTTTGCCTTTCTCTTCTCACTAGCACTTTGATATATGTAGTATACTGAACAACCAAATAACTCATATTAATTTCTCAAAAGTGATTTTATTTTAAAACATGGTTAAAGATTATGGACGGCTCTGTAGCTCAGTGGGTAGGGTGCTGGCCACATACACTGAGGCTGGTGGGTGTGAACCCAGCCTGGGCCAGCTAAACAACAGTGATAACAACAAAATAGCCAGGTGTTGTGGTAGGTGCCTGTAGTCCTAGCTACTTGGGAGGCTGAGGCAAGAGAATCGCTTAAGCCCAGGAGTTGGAGGTTGCTGTGATCTGTGATGCTAGGGCACTCTACCCAGGGCGACAGCTTGAGACTCTATCTCACAAAAAAAAAAAAAAAAAAAAAAGGTTAAAGATTTAAAAGGTAACTACACCTAGTTTGTTAAGGGTATAGAAACTGGACTGGACTCTTATCATAAATCCTCTGCTTGTGGGAGTGGTCATCAGAATGCCTTTGATACATATTGGATAACATCGCAGTATCTGTCATAAAGCTTAAAAAGTTACATAACTTTTTGATCCAATAATTACATGAAATTTACCTAAGGAAAATAATTGGACTCAGAAATGTATAGGCATACTTCATTTTATAGTGCTTTGCCTTGTTGCGCTTCACAGATACTGCTTATTTTATCAATTGAAGCTTTGTGGCAACACTGTTAAGCAGTTCTATTTGCCACATTTTTTAAACAGGAAGCACACATTTTATGTCCTTGTGTCACATTTTGGCAATTCTTACCATATATTAAACTTTTTCATTATTATTGTATCTGTTATGGTGATCTGTGTTTAGTGATCTCTGATGTTACTGTTGTAATGGTTTAGGGTTGCGTGGGCCACGCCTATACAGGATGGTGAACTTAACAGATGGAACAACGTCACCACACCAACCAGAGGCTTCTCCAGCTCTCTCACTTTCCCACGTCTCCTCACCCAAGACACAGCAATATTGAAATTAGACCAGTTAATAACCCTACATTGGCCTGTACGTGTTCAAGTGAAAGGACAGGCAGCACATCTCTTGCTTTAAATCAAAAGCTAGAAATGATTAACCTTCATGAGAAAGGCACATCAAAACTGAGATAGGCCAAGCCTAGGTCTTTTGTGCCAATTAACCGAGTTGTAAATGCAAAGGAAAAGTTCTTAAAGGAAATGAAAAGTGTTGCCTCAGTGAAATCCAAATGATAAGAAAATAAAACAGCCTTATTGATTATATGTAGAAAGTTTTAGTGGTTGGATAGATGAAGCCAGCCACAATGTTCCCTTAAGCCATAGCGTAATCCAGAGCAAGGCCCCAACTCCCTGGAGTTCTCTGAAACCTGAGAAAGATAAGGAAGCTGTAGAAGAAAAAAAAAAATTTTTTTTTTGAGACAGAGCCTCAAGCTGTCGCCCTGGGTAGAGTGCCTTGGCATCACAGCTCACAGCAACCTCCAACTCTTGGGCTCAAGTGATTCTCCTGCCTCTGCCTCCCAAGTAGCTGGGACTACAGGCACCCACCACAATGCCTGGCTATTTTTGTTTTTTGCTTGTAGCTGTCATTGTTGTTTGGCGGGCCCAGGCTGAATTCGAACCCACTAGCTCAGGTGTATGTGGCTGGTGCCTTAGCCACTTGAGCCACAGGCACTGAGCCTAGAAGAAAAATTTTAAGTTGGCTGACATCAGCTCATCAGTTTTTTTTTAAGGAAAAAAACTGTCTCCGTAATGTAAAAGTACAAGGTGAAGCAGCAGGTGCTAATATAGAAGTTGCAGCAAGTTACAGAGAAGATCTAGTTAAGAGAATTGATAAGGTGACTACACCAAACAACACATTTTAAAAGTAGACAAAACTTCAGGAACGTGTTATCTAAGACTTTCACTGCCTGTCTTCCAAACTTCAAAAGACGGGTTGACTCTCGTTAGGGTCGGATGCAATGGGTAGCCTTAAATTGAAGCTGCTGTGCATTTACCATCCTGAAAATCCTAGACCCCTAAAGAATTATGCTAAATCTACTCTACCTATGCTCTGTGAAGAGAACAACTGAACCTGCATGGTACGACATCTGTTGACAGCATGGTTTATTGTATTTTTAAAGCCCACTGTTGAGACCTATTGCTCAGAAAAAAAGATTACTTTCAAAATGTTACTGCTTCTTGACAATGCACCTGGTCACCTAAGAGCTCTGATGGAGATGTACAAGGAGGTGAATGTTTTTCATGTCTGCCAACATGGCATCCATTCTCCAGTCATGGATCAAGGAATCATTTCTCTTTTCAAATCTTATTATTTAGGAAATACATTTGGTAAGGGTGTAGTTGCCATAGATAGTGATTCCCTGATGGATCTGGGAAAAGTAAATTGAAAACCTTCTGGAAAGGAGTCACCATTCTGAAGAACCAGTCATGAAGAATGTACATGATTCATGGGGAGGTCAGGAGTTTGGAAGAAGTTTATTCTAACCCTTGTTGGATGACTTTGAGAGGTTTAAGGCTTCAGTGGATGAAGTCACTGCCGATGTGATTGAAATAGCAAGGGAACTAGAATTAGAAGTGGAGCCTGAAGATGTGACAAATTGCTGCAGCCTCATGATAAAATTTGAACAAATGAGGAGTTGCTTCTTATGGATAAGCAAAGAATTTTTTTTTTTTTTTGAGACAGTCTCATTATGTCACCCTTGGTAGAGTACTGTGGAGTCACAGCTCACAGCAACCTCAAACTCTTGGGCTTAAGCGATTAGCATGTCTCAGTCTCCTAGTAGTCGGGACTACAGGTGTCCGCCACAATGCTTGGCTATTTTTTGTTGTTGCTGTTGTTTTTTAGCAGACCCTAGCCAGGCTCGAACGCACTAGCCCCAGTGCTTGTGGCCAACAACCTAACCAGTGAGCTATGGGCACCAAGCCAGAATGTTGTTTCTTGAGATAGACTCTACTTCTGGTGAATATACTGTGTACATTGTTGAAGCGATAACAAAGTATTTAGAATATTCCATAAACTTAGTTGATAAACCAGGGATAGGGCTTTAGAGGATTGATTCCAATTTTGAAAGAAGTTCTCTATGGGTAAAATGCTATCAAATAGCATCACATGCAACAGAGAAATGTTTCTTGAATGGGAGAGTCAATTGATATGACAAACATCACTGTTATCTTCTTTTAAGAAATGGCTACAGCTACTGCATCATTCAGCAACCACTGCCCTGATCAATCAGCAGCCATAAACATTAAGGTGAAATGTTTCACCAGCAAAAACATTATGACTTGCTTAAGTTTCAGAAGATTATTAGTATTTCTTAACAATAAAGTATTTTTAAATTAAGGTAAATTGATTTAAATTTAATTTTTAGATGTGATGCTATTGCACACTTAATAGATTATAATATAGTGTAAACATAACTTTTTTATGTCCTGGGAAGCAAAACAATACATGTAATTTGCTTTATTGAGATATTTATTTTATTGCAGTGGTCGGGAATCAAATCCCAAATATCTCCTGGTAAATCTATATATGGGACAGGAAATAACAAAGGATATATACCCTAGTGTAGCATAACAATGTCATTTATCCTCAAATTTGGAAGGTGTAATGGGCCTTATATTCCATCTTAGGGTGCGGGCGGAACAACTAGTTGTTGCTTGCCTCTTGTTATGGTTTCCTTCCTCTGAATCTGTGTGAGTCTTTCCTAGGAGTTCACATTAGATAGAACTAGGCTTTGGGAGCTATTTTTTTGGTGTGTGGTTTTTGGCCATGGCTGGGTTTGAACCCGCCACCTCCGGCATATGTGGCCTGTGCCCTGCTCTTTTGAGCCACAGACACGGCCCAGGGAGCTATTTTTAACTTAAAAAAAGAAAAAAGTACTGTATCAAAACTAAACCAACAATGCCAAGTTGCTTTGCAGATTCTTTGGAATTCTGTCAAATCCGTGTAATAGTGCTAGATAGCGCATGTATAACAGTAGCTGTGATAAACACCTTCGTCTAGAGTAATAAATATGAAGGCAAGTAAATTTTTAAATGTAGCTGCATAAGCAGATTAGCAGAACATGAATAAATATAGTGTAGTACAAAATGCATAGGCTCTAGGGTCAGGTAGACTTGGGTTTGAATCTTAACCCTGCTACTCAATTACTTAGGTACTCCTGGACAAGTGATTTAACTATTTTAAGCTCCAAAGTTTCCACTTTGAGAAGTGGGGACAATAAAACTGTTAAATAAAATACTATATAAAGCTGTTGTAATAATAACTCATTCTTACTGCCAGGCACAGTTCTAAGTGCTTTGAACATAGCAACATATTTAATCCTCTTAGTTAACTCTCAGGTGGATTTTATCGTCAGCCCCATTTTACAGATGAGCAAAGTGAAACACTTGCCCAAGTCATACCTGTCAATAAGTAACAGGGTTGAGAGTAGATGAAAAGAGTTACACCCAGATCATCCAGTTGCAGCACCATCACCACCATCACCACTTCTGAGTAGTGTCTTTCCAGCCAGAACAATCTCTCATACTTCTTAGGTGCCCATCGAAAGTCAGTCAGTCTTTGAGGAGATTAAAAAGACATTTATAGGAGTACTGTAATAATCTTCTATTTGGTGAAGTGGCAGCCAGAAGTTTTATTTTAAAAATAAGGCAGGGTGGGCTCAGCACCCACAGCTCAGCAGTTAGGGTGCCGGCCACATACACCAAGGCTGGCAGGTTCGAACCCAGCCCAGGCCTGCCAGACTACAATGAAAACTGTAATAACAACAAAAAAGCTAGGCATTGTGGTGGGCGCCTGTAGTCCCAGCTACTTGGGAGGCTCATGCAAGAGAATCCCTTAAGCCCAGGAGTTTGAGGTTGCTTGAGCTATGATACCACCACGCTCTACCATGGGCGACATAGTAAGTCTCTGTCTCAAAAAAAAAAAAAAAATGAGGTAGGGTGATAATTGTCTATAGACTGGAAGCTTACATTACATTCTATTAATATTTCTATGCTATCTGGCACATACTAGGAATTTTCCACCAGAGTGATTATCTAAAATAGAGACATGATTACATGGGCTATGAACTGCATTTAGACGTTAGCTTCTCCCTTATAAGTGCCATCATGGTTTAGAATTTGACAGTATTCCATCTGTTCATGAAAGCAACAGTTTTCCATAGACAAACAAAACCTCACTTATTTTTCCAGTCATTATTAATGAAACATAGTCACTTGACCTGACAGAAGGCAGAACATAAAAATATGCTTTTAGATTTTATTTTTCTCTGCATAAGAGAAACATCCACACTCAGCATTTGGAAGTCCTCATAGAATTTTAGATCTAGAGGAGGAAACTGAGACCCACATGGTCAAGTAACTTCCCCAGATCACACGTCTAACAGCGGCACATGATCACCTGGTTCTCTGTGCGCTGCCTGTGGCCAGACTGTTCTCTGCAGCTTCGTATACTTGAAGGGACTTCAGCAACATGATTCAGTTCTTCAGATGCCTAATGAACGCATGCTTTATGAAAAGTCTTGTGCTAAGTACTTAGGAAAAGAAAATTTAAATTTCTTACCTCAGTCACAGGAAACAGACATATAAACAGATAATTGTGATATAGACGACTGTTACAGTTGAGGTGCTATTCCTTTTTTAACCTTATATTCTGTCATTCTACTCAGATGACAGACTTCTTAAAAGACCCAGCTTTCTTTGTGTCCTCCAAGTGCTTTGCACTAGTGATAGTATATACTTATAGAAGGAGGGAACAGATAACTTATAAAATAGTTCCAGGAAACCCTTGGTCCTGATAAAATAAGCAAATAATAAATAAAACAGTAGTCATGAAACAGCTTAAAACATGTTTAGAAGTTTTCTGTAAGTAACACGCAGCTAACATTATGAACTAAAAGGTGACTTGTATAGTTAGGCTATGATATATATGTGCATGGGTGTTTTATTATATGTACATTAAGCCATTTTTTTCTTGCTATATCTACAGAACAAGTGATAATCAAGACTATGAGTCTGCTAAACTGTGAAAACAGCTGTGGAGGTAGCCAGTCTGAAAGCGAGTGCTGTGCCGCCATGGCCAGCTCCTGTAGTGCCTCTGCGAAAGATGACAGCGTGAGTGGGACTGCCAGCACAGGGAACCTGTCCAGCTCCTTCATGGAAGAGATCCAGGGATTCGATGTGGAGTTTGACCCACCCCTGGAAAGCAAGTATGAATGCCCCATCTGCTTAATGGCATTACGAGAACCCGTGCAAACACCATGTGGCCACAGATTCTGCAAAGCCTGCATCATAAAATCGATAAGGTACGTGAACATAAGAAAGACGGTGTCCTAGAACAGAACCAGATGCAGACACTGTTATTGCATAGAACACAGGACATTCTAAGAGTAGCCTTATAACAAACGTCTTAACACTGTAATTGGGTAAATGAGGTGGAAGCTATGTTGATTAGTAGCATATAAGCACTCCAGTTTGTACAAGTAATCAACACATCAAATCCCATAATGGAGTAAATGTATGTATGATCTATGTACAAATGACTTAATAAAAAAAAAAAAAAAAACACGGAGTAGCCTTATATATAAAAGGCTACATAGGAAAAAAGAACACTGGACAGAAAATTGAGAAAGATTCTTACCTCAGTCACTACTGTGGTATGAAAAGTGACTTTTTCTTTCCTTCTCCCCTGGCCCCTGAATAAATAAGTAAATAAATCCCTACCTCTTAAAGCAATTCTAATTGCAGTCTAGAGGTTGACTCTGTGCTTTAAAGAAAGTAATATTTTTAAATGTACCTTAGATGATGGTAATGGTATTAATTACATTATGTTAGTCTTATCCCTATAAAGACTACTAACTCTGTAAGTGATCAGTTATTCCAGTTTTAGCCATATTAAATTCTGTTACCTAATGTCCATGGGCAACTATAAAATAATCACTATGTTTAATAAAAGTATTATCTGAAGGCAGCCTTTGTAATATCCCTTCTCACTTCCTCCACTTCCGCTACCCTGCTGTGAAGCACCATTGGCTCTCTAACAGACCTCCCTGTTTTCCACTCTTGTCATCCATGCTGTTCTCAATACAACAGCCAGAGTGAACCTTGTACAATAAGTAAGATGTTGTCATCTCTGCCCAGAACATTGTAGTGGTGCATCTCGCAGTAAAAGCCAATCTGTTAGGCCCTATGTGATGGACCCATGACTGACCTGTGGACCTCCTCTGCTGCACTCTCTCCTTCTACCTGTTCGCCCTTTGCTGTTCCTTGAATATGTCAAGCATGCTCCTGCCTTGAAGAGTGAGTTTACTCATTCCCTCTGCTTGGAACACTATTTGCACAGCTAGCCTCTGAAGTCTGTCCAGTGTGGCTCAAATCTTACCTTCTCATAGGCCTCCTGACCACCTTGTTCATCTGTGGGCATGCCTCTACCCTGCTCGCCTAGTATTCCCAATCTCTCTGACCAGGCTCCACTTTTCTTTTTTCTGGAGCACTCTCAGCCTTCTAAAACACCAGAAAGTTTACATTTATTGTCTGCTCCCCCTGCTGGAAGATAAGCTCCTTGTGAGTGATGGTTTTGATCTGTTTCATTTCTTGCTATTTCCCAAGTGCCAGGAACAGTGCCTGATTAACAGTAGGTACTCAGTGAATCATGGTTGTTTTTTGTTGTTGTTGTTGTTGTTTTTGAGACAGAGTGTCACTTGTTGCCCTCTGTAGAGTACCATGGCATAGCTCACAGCAACCTCAAACTCTTGGGCTCAAGTGATCCTCTTGCCTCAGCCTCCTGAGTAGCTGGGACTATAAGCGCCTGCCACAACTCCCAGCTATTTTTAGAGATGGGGTCTTGCTCTAGCTCAGGCTGGTCTAGAACTCCTGAGCTCAGGTGATCTACCCACCTTGGCCTCCCAGAGTGCTAAGATTACATGCATGAGCCACTGCGCCCGGCCTATCATGGTTGTTGAACTGAATGAAATGTGATATTTCCACCAAGGAGTCAAATCATATTCTAAGAAATAGACACATTTCACTATAATTCAAAGGTAAGTGGGAATAGTTTTAGGTGACTTAGGAGTGCTATACACAGAAAAAAAAAAACTGGATAGAGGAAAAAAGATTTTATGTTCTTCAATACATAGCCATCTAGTTATATTAGTGACATTCTCAAGTAGGTTGAGTCCCATCCCTGGAAACTTATTAGTCTCCTAAGGTTTTATTTCTCAACTTTTTACATTAATTGAAATTTAGAGTAACTATAACAATACTCAAAACTTGGTTTAGTTTAAGTTATAAGGAATCATTTCTCTTGTTTCAGTGTTGGAGAAAAATGTGTTACCCAGTGTGATCTGTTTAGAGTAGATTTTCTCAACCTTGATTGGTATTTTGGGCTCCTTGTCACTGTTGATGTTTTGGGCTGGTGGTTCTTCGTTGTGAGAGAATACCCTGTGTGTGGTAGGTTCTGCATCAGCATCCCCGGCCTCTGCTCCATAGGTGCTGGTCATATCTCCTCTTCTTCCCAGCTGGGAAACCCACAATGTCCCCTGCGGAGCAAAATTGGCCCTCGTTGAGACTGCTGATTTAGGGTACACGTGAAAGCAGTATTAAAGGCTCTACTTTTTTCTGTTTATAATGATTTTTATTTATGTTGTATTTAGGTAACTATTGTACCATCTTATGGATCATTGCTTTCCCTGTAGGTAGAAATGTGCAATATTTTACCAAATGTCAGTTATGCCCAGGAAAGAAGATAATCTTCAGCTTTTTAATAGTAAGATATTCATGAAAGTAGAGGGACAGTGGTCTAAAAAGGAAATAAAACCCACAAAAGGAAGTCAGAGCGCCTTTTTTTTAATCTGCCTCTAAGCTAGAAATGACTACTTTTTTTTTTTTTTTTTTAGAAACAGAGTCTCACTTTCTTGCCCTTGGTAGAGTGCCATGGCACACACAGCTCACAGCAACCTCCAATTCCTGGGCTTAGGCGATTCTCTTGCCTCAGCCTCTCAAGTAGGTGGGAGTACAGGCACCCACCTGGCTATTTTTCTGTTTCGCAGTTCGGCGAGACTCAATTTGAACCCACCACGTTCGGTAAGTGGGGCTGGCACCCTACTCGATGAGCCACAGGCGCCACCCAGCAATGACTGCTTTCTTTAACTCTAATGTTTTTAAAGGAACTGCTTTGAAATTTCTTATTAACTATATTCATTCAAGGTCTCAAAATTTCAATCCGATTTCATTTTCTTTGGGAGTAATTGCTAATTCTGTAGTTAATGGTTTTCAGTTTACTTCTTATGATTCTTCTTTTCTCTTAGACATGCATTACTTTAGACTTAGGGGTACATTTTTCAATAAATTTGTTTATGGCTTTGCTTCTCTGAACAGTTGACAGTGTAATTAATAACGTGATGCAGTTTGAGTGAGGCTACATAAAGAACAACTCTGTCTTGCACCTTTGTTAGTTTTAAGCCATTTGACATTAGACACATTTTTTAATTACTTTTTTACCTGGAGTCACAGTACATTGCACTGTTGAGCACATAGAACAAATATTTGATTGATTAAAGCCTCATAGCCCACCCAACCTATCGCATTTTGTGAGGAAAGATTGAGACATCCCCAAAAGTTAAAGGGGATTGACAGACACCCAGGCTTTCTGAGGATGTTTTTGTCCATCAGAAGACAGAATAAGCCATTGGGAAGCAAGACATAGATATACTGTAACTCCTAATTACTGTTTCCTAGACATACAAATAAAGCAAAACTTTGTTGCCCATGACCTGGAGTGTTGTACCTGTTTTCAGAGTAAGCCTTAAAATGTGACCTCATACGGGTGCTGCTAATTGGTTTTTACCTATGACTGAGCAGTGTACTATAGACAAGTTAATAGTATTGTCAACAGCATATTCCATCTTGCTGGTGTATTGTATAGGTGATGATAGAACAGAGGTCAGCCAGACCACCAAACTTCCCATTCTTGACTTTCACTTCATTTTATGCCAATCAAAATATAATTTTATTCAGTTGGGTTTTTTTTTTTTTTTCATTTTTTAGCTGAAATCTATCCCACAATCTAAAATCCTATAGCTTTTGATAGGTAATCAATGTGGTATTAGTTGTACTAACATAAGCTGTCCATAAAATGGACAATTTATTTTGATGACATTATGCAATATAATGTGTTAAATAATTTTTCCTTAGGAAATGGGCGGCACCTGTGGCTCATTGAGTAGGGCGCTGGCCCCATATACCAAAGGTGCTGGGTTCAAACCCGGTCCCGGCTGAACTGCAAAAACAAAAATAGCCGGGCGTTGTGGTGGGCACCTATAGTCCCAGCTACTCTGGAGGCTGAGGCAAGAGAATCACATAAGCCCAGGAGTTGGAGGTTGCTGTGAGCTGTGATGCCACAGCACTCTACCGAGGGTGATAAAGTAAAACTATCTCTACAAAAAAAAAAAAAAAAAAAAAATTTCCTTAGGAAATAATGCAGATTTTATATATGTCATATATGTGTAAGTTAGCATTATAGAATGTAATTTTAAACATTTTCTAATGTGAATGTTTGAATCTACTGATGGACCTATCTTGTTTGTTTTCATCAGGGATGCTGGTCACAAATGTCCAATTGACAATGAAATACTGCTGGAAAATCAACTATTTCCAGACAATTTTGCAAAACGAGAAATTCTTTCTCTGACCGTGAAGTGTCCAAATGAAGGTTGTTTGCACAAGATGGAACTGAGGCATCTTGAGGTATTAAAAGTTATTTTCTAGCTATTAGCATGAATAAGAGTCACTTTAATAGGGACTTTATTGCGTCCATTTGTGTATTACCATTACCTAGCATATAATAATTGGTTAAAAAATTCTTGCTGAATTAATACCAACCCTTGTTCATTGAAGATAAATGTAAATAGAAACCAGAAATTTCTTATTTCAACTATTCTAACTTTGCCCCAGCACTAATTTTTTAAAATACCAGTGTTCTTTTACAAAAGTTTTTTGGATGAGCATTCTCTGCAAAAAAGAAAGGAGCATTTTAAATACAAGTGTCACATTTTAATCTTATAACTTCAGTTCTTTCATTTTGAAATAAGCAGTAAGTCCCTTGTAGTCCTCATCTCAGTATTCTCTCCTTATTTTTTCCTTCTGTTTTTCTAAATTTTTGCATTTTATGTGCCAAGTGGAATACTCCTTTAGTTTGAGATTAACTGAAGCAATCAGATAATAAAAGAATTTCCTTTGGGTGGCACCTGTGGCTCAACGGGGTAGGGCGCCAGCCCCATATGCCAGAGGTGGCGGGTTCAAAGCCAGCGCTGGCCAAAAAATAAAAAATAAAAGAATTTCCTTTGAAATTAAATAAATCAGTTCTTAGCTTGGTGATTTTTCTAAGTAAGTAAGTGTTATTAACATCCTGTTTAAAATTAAATGTTTTAAGACACTTGCAGCTTCCTTATTTTACTCGGTTCTTTCTAACAGTGTGTCCTTTCTGTACTGATAACCAGTAGTAAATTGGTAATCAGGAAATCTGACTTCTTTCCAACTTTCTTCCCTAATTAGATGCATGAACTTGGTATAAACTTGTAGTCCACAATAACTACTTGAAAAATTCATTAAGCCTTTCATATTGTAAACAGTTCAATGTTATGCCTTAGACAAAGTAGGTTCAGTAGCCAGTTCTATAGAAGAGAATATGTGCGTATATTCTTAGAAGGAATTGTATTTAGAAGACTTAATAAGAGTTGACAACTACTAATCACTTTTTTTTCTTATTATAGGATCATCAAGCATACTGTGAGTTTGCTCTTATGAATTGTCCCCAATGCCAACGTCCTTTCCAAAAATGTGAAATTAATATTCACATTCTCAAGGATTGTCCAAGGAGACAGGTTTCTTGTGCAAATTGTGCTGTATTGATGGCATTTGAAGATAAAGAGGCATGTACTGACTTGGATTTGTTAATTCCACTACTTAAAAAAATTATTTTAATGTATATTCGAGGGAGTTATGAGATAAGGATGTGACTCCAACTCTGAGTCAATGTTATCAATTTTGGGAAATTGATTTTCAAGAAAGAAAATTGAGGGCGGTGCCTGTGGCTCAGCAAATAAGGTGCCGGCCGCATATACCAAAGGTGGCAGGTTTAAGCCCGGCCTCGGCCGAACTGCAAAACAAAAATAAAATAGCCGAGCATCATGGCAGGCGCCTATACTCCCAGCTACTTGGGAGGCTGAGGCAAGAGAATCGCCTAAGCACAAGAGCTGGAGGTTGCTGTGAGCAGTGTGGTGCCATGGCACTCTACTGAGGGGCGATAAAGTGAGACTCTGTCTCTACAAAAAAAAAAAAAGAAAAGAAAATTGAGTGAACCATTTAATAGATAAGTGTAGAGTTTTTATGTGCATATTTTTCTTGGAAAATATTGTTTATGCTAGTTGCCACTGTTGTAGATCTGCACGTTAACAGAAGCTTGAAGGCAAGGCATATGCTGACTGACTTTTCTGTGTGATGTTTAATGACTGATCTTGGATTGGAGACAAACCAGTAGAATGATTACTTTATAACACTTAGAATTATTTTAAAAATGAGAATAGGTTATTACAGCTGTTAAAAAGAATAAGTTAAATGCCACAAATTATGTTTCCTTGGTAATAATGTATCATGCTATAGAGGTACATATATATACACACAGTGTATTCACTTTTCAGTACATGTGTTATGCTTCAATTAAAAAGCATCTTTTAAAAAGAAACTTTAGGATGCCTAACAGTTTCATGAAGAAATTGTACCGTCTTATGGATCATTGCTTTTCCTGTTTTTTTTCTGTTCAGAAAGGGTCATTTTTCTGTTCAGAAACTGAGATATAGAGAGGTTACTTTCCAAGGATAATATTGTCACTGACAATGCTAACAGTGAAATACTAGTCCTTGATTCCTATCCCATGTTACTTTACTAAAGTGAACTATATGTAATTTATGTTCTTTTATTACTATTACATACTTCCTTGAGGAACTTTAGCTCTTCTAAATTTGTGTTAGTAATTTTTCCCTACTTTATTATGAGATCAAACATATTATACTCATTATGTTGATAAAATATTCCAAAAAAAAGTCAGCTGGCTCGGCGCCTGTAGCTCAGCGGCTAGGTCGCCAGCCACATACACTGAAGCTGGCAGGTTCAAATCCAGCCCGGGCCTGCCAAACAACAATGCAAGTACAACCAAAAAAAAGTCAACTAACTTGCTAAAAACATAGAGAAGTCCCAGTCAAATTTAGAGCAAATTGACATATTTCTCAACATCAGTAAATTAGATGGACTTAACTTGGAAGGTTAATTATTTCTCATTACATCAGCTAAACTAAAGTCATTATAATTCTAGAAAACAAAGTTCACTCTTCTAGGACATGTGAACGCCTGGGCACTTAAACTCTTATGCCCTAATGTACATTGGTTCTTTAACCTTACTGATAAGAATTTTAATTGTCATGCAATTGCAGAAAAATTTTATAAGAAGTGCTTTTGTAAAATGATAGCATTGGTAGATGATATCCAAAGTAGTCACAGATGTTGTACCCCTGAGGAAGTGATTTTAAATATTTTTTTATATATAAATAACTGAAATAATTAAATAACTGAAAGAATAGATGAATCTCATTATTGGCAAAGAAAGGGAAAATATCCTTTATATATTACTCGCACATTTTTACTTTACATAAATCATTGTTCTTAATTTGTTTGTAGTGAAAACATTACTTCTTATAAAAATTGGTGATTTTACTTTTTTAGATTTTCTCATGCTTTTCTTATATTTTTCTCATAAAATTTAGATCCATGATCAGAACTGTCCGTTGGCAAATGTCATCTGTGAATACTGCAATACCATGCTCATCAGAGAACAGGTACCATGATTCTCGTTCATAAATTAATGTTTCCATAAGTGGCTTAAACAAATGAGTTAGTTTCTTATCTGAAAATTTAAATTAATAAGGTAAAAGGAATACAGGTTGAAGAAGTATTAGAGCTGTGTGAAATTTTTTTTTCCTTTTTTTTATTGAGCAATAATAATAATGATGCAAATAAAAGTAACATTCACATTATCCAATAAGAGTATGTCTATCATAATGCTTTGTGTCATTCTGTGTCTATCATGGAATGCTTTGACTCTGAGGTTCAGTAGTTTATATTTTTTTATATAAATTAATAAATACTTTCAGAAAGAACAAAATATACAACCTTTTTTAAGTACTTAAAATTTTTTAAGTCATTAACATAATGCCTATGTTTTTGTATATTCATGAAAATTTCCAATAACACCAGACAATTTTAAGATTACAAAAAAAAGCGGGGGGGCCATTTAAAGAAAGAACAAACTTTAAGAAATACATTTTTCTATATTATGAAATGAGGACCTTACATGTCCAGAGACCTGCTGAATGAATAAGAGGAAGTGATAAAGTATAAGAAATCAAATCTATCCAATAGTAGAACATTATTTGTAGCTGTAGCCTCTGAGGCATGTAGGGAAGTGTGCAGGACTTGTAGCTCTTGTGTTCAGTTGTCCGGTAGGCAACCGATGTGGCTCTTGTGTTCAGTTGTCCGGTAGGCAACCGATGTGGCATCATTAGAAGTAGTAGTTATAATAGAAAACTATATGTTTTGATTGTTAATAGAGAAAGGAAAATTCCACCTGATTGCTATCTTTTGACATTTGGGGAGTTTACCCACAAAATGTGAATATTAGTCACTGAATACATGCATTTATATACCCATGAAATGTGTAAACCCAGAGATGATCATTGATTTACCCTACTAAGTAGAAGCAAGCAAGTTCTGTCTCTCAACTAAACTTTTCCATTTGTCTGTTAACAGAGGCTCTTAGTTTTTTCCAAGAAAGCCTTAATTTGAAGATGTTAAGCTTCTTTTTGCTTTAAAGTCCCACTTCCTTGGTTTTCATTTTTGTTCTCTTAATATTTAAAGGAAACCATCCAGCATATTTAAGACCCAGCAAAGATAAAATTTAACGTAGGAAAAAACATTAGACTAAGAATCAGAAAACCAGGTTTTGATCCTGACTGTGTTACTTTTCTTTTTAATTGTTTTTTATTAAATCATAACTTTGTACATTGGTATACTTATGGGGTTCAGTTACTGCTTCAATATACAATGTGAAATGCTTACATTGAACTAAGTAACACATCCATCACAATTATGCTTATTTCTTAATAGTTTTGAAATGTACCATTGCATCATGCATATTAGGTGAGGTCCCCCCAAATACCCTCCCTCCTACTATATTCCCCCTCCCTTCCCCTCTCTCTCCTCTTCCATTCTACTTTCTGGACTATAGTTATGTTTTGCCATTCATATGCGTGTGTAGGTGGTTATATATTGATTTCATATTAGTATTGAGTACATTGGATACTTTTTTTTCCATTCTTGAGCTACTTTACTAAAAAAATATGTTCCAGCTCCATCCAGGTAAACATAAAAGATGTGAAGTCTCCTTTTTATGGCTGTATAGTATTCCATGGTGTACATATACCACTATTTGTTAATTCATTCATGGGTCGATGGGCACTTGGGCTGTTTCCATGTCTTGGCTATTATAAATTGGGCTGCAATAAACATTCTGGTGCAAATGTCTTTGTTGTAAAATAATTTTTGATCATCCAGGTATATTCCTAGTAGAGGAATTGCAGGATCAAATGGTAGGTCTACTTTTACTTCCTTGAGTGTGGTCCAAACTTCTTTCCAAAAAGGTCGTATCAGCTTGCATTCCCACCAGCAGTGTAGAAGCGTTCCCTTCTCTCCACATCCTCGCCAACATCTGTAGTTTGGGGATTTTGTGATGTGGGCTAATCTTACTGGAGTTAGATGATATCTCAAAGTAGTTTTGATTTGCATTTCTCTGATGATTAAGGATGATGAGCATTTTTTCATGTGTTTGTAGGCCATGCGCCTGTTTCATCAGAGAAGTTTCTGTTCAAGTCTCTTGCCCACATACAAATAGGGTTATTTATTTGTTTCTTTTTGATTAGCTTGAGTTCTCTGTAGATTATAGTTATCAGACCTCTGTTGGAAACATAACCTGCAAAAATCTTCTCTCATTGTGAAGGTTGTCTGTTTGCTTTACTTACTGTGCTCTTGGTTGTGCAAAAGCTTTTTAGTTTGATCAGATCCCAGTAATGTATTTTTGGTGTTGCTTCAATTACCCAGAGGGTCCTCCTCATAAAATATTCTCCCAGGCCAATTTCTTCATTAATGATACAGATCTATAATTTTCTCTATTGGATCCTTTCCTGGTTAGGGGATCAGCGTGATATTCGCTTCATAGAATGTGTTGGGAAGTATTATTTCTTTTTGTATGCTTTAGAAAACGTTGTATAATATAGGTACTAGTTCCTCTTGAAAGGTTTGATAGAATTTGGATGTGAAACCATCTGGTCCGGGACTTTTCTTTTTAGGGAGATTTTGTATTGTTGATGCTATTTCAGTGGTTGATATAGGTCTATTCATGGTTTCTAATTCTTTCTGGTTGAGTCTAGGAAGGTGGTGTGCTTCCAGGTATTGGTCCATTTTCTTCAGATTTTCATATTTCTGGGAATAGAGATTTGTGCAGTAATCACTGAGGATTTTTTTTAATTTCTGAAGCATATGTTGTTATTTCTCCTTTATCGTTTCTGATAGATGTTATTAGAGATTTTACTTTTCTGTTTCCGGTTAGGTTGGCCAAAGGTTTATCAATTTTGTTAATCTTTTCAGAAAACCAACTTTTTGTTTCATTGATCTTCTGAATTATTCTTTTGTTTTCAATTTCATTAAATTCTGCCCTAATTTTGGTTATTTCTTTTCTTGTGCTGGGTGTGGGATTGCACTGTTCTTCCTTTTCCAGGTGCTTGAGATGATCCACTAAGTTGTTGGCTTCCTCTCTCTGTTCTTGATGAAGGCTTCCAAAGCTATAAATTTCCCTCTTAGGACTGCCTTTGCATTATCCCACAGGTTTTGATAATTTGTGTCTTCGTTGTCATTTTGTTCAAAAAATTAGGTGAGTTACTTCTTAATCTAATCTTTGACCCAGCTATCATTCAACATAAGATTACTTAGCTTCCATGACTTTGTTTGAGTCTGAAGATTCCCGTTGCTGTTGAGTTCAACTTTTATTCCATGGTGGTCCAAGAAGATACAAGGAATAATTTCTTCACTTTTAAATTTTCCGAGGTTTGACTTGTGTCCTAGGATATGATCTGTTTTGGAGGATGACCCATGGGCTGATCAAAGTGTATATTCAGTTTTATTAGGGTGAAATGTTCTGTAAAGGGCTGTAAAGTCCATTTGTTGTAGGGCCAGGTTTAAGTCTAATATTTCTTTGTTTAGTTTCTTCTTGGAGGATCTATCCAAAACTGTCAAAGGGGTGTTAATATCTCCAACTATTATAGTGCAGGAAGATATCAAGTTGTTCATATCCATCAGGGTCTGATTTATGAATTGGGGAGCATTCTGGTAGGGTGCATAAATGTTTATTATTGAAATCTCTTCGTGTTGGGTGTTTCCCTTGACAAATATGTAGTGACCTTCCTTATCTTTCTTTATCTTTGTTAATTTAAAGCCAATTGTATCTGCTACTAAAATTGCAACCCCTGCTTTTTTCTGGTTTCCATTTGCCTGTAATATACATGTCCATCCCTTCTCCCTGAGTCTATTTTTATCCTTTAAGGTAAGGTGAGATTTTTGTATATAGCAGATATCTGGTCTGAGTTTATGTATCCAGTCAGCCAGCCTGTGCCTCTTTAGAGGACAGTTTAAACCATTCCCAGTAATTGAGTGAATTGATAAGCTCAGTTTTCCTTTGGGTGTCATGATTTTCAGATGTCCAATGGACATTTTTAATCTTTTCACCACTGTGGAAATTGGGTTTTATTCAAAAAATTTCTGGGTGAGTTTACTTTGGAGGTAGAGCATTGCACTGGTCATTGTGGAGGATGGG